>OY856188.1:21960673-22053687 GCA_963693315.1 Diogma glabrata | reverse complement strand
TAGCCTATGCATTTTGTGCTGCAATACTGAATACTTACACAGTATTCACCATATTATTTACTGTTTGGTCAGCATCCAGTATCAGATGGGAAGACCTATCATCTGATTAGATCCTTCACATTCTCGGCGAGAACATTGGTGAAGAGTTGGATCGCTCTGATCATTTGGCCATGCTCAGAGGACGCGTACAGCAAAACCTGAATTCTGACATTTAAGAAAACACAACACAACTATAATCTGCGTGCTAGGATGAGGACGTTTTCGCCACAACAACGTGTATACGTTCGTCAACATCACATGAGTGACGCTGCAAAGAAATTTTCGGCTAAATTAGTTCCAAAATTCTTGGCTGCGATAATTAAACCAAGATTGGTAATGTGCTTTATGAGTGTGAAAATATGAGCGGTAAGAGTATCGGAGTTCATCATGCGAAAGACATCAAGGAGTGATGTTTTTCGTTCGGTAGGGTGGTTCTTTCGTCTGGTTTTCGTTGTTGGGGTACACACTTTAAAGGTTTTATGTTCCTGGTTTGTATCGAGGGTCTCCACGGTGCTGACGTTCATGGTGGGTGGTAGATTTCAATACTCAGTGTCAATTCCTAGGAATTTCACGGGTATGGAATCTGTCACTCACCTGGATTTCAGCTACTGTTGAATCCTTGATCCCAGATGGTCGTCTATTAAGTGCCAATTCAAAGGTTTTCTGAAATAAAACTCTGTAACAGCATTTTCTTCCGATTCTAAATTCAAGTATTACAATTAATATAAATACAAAAATTTTGAGTCGTGGTTGAAATGCTGCATAAAACGAATTAATCCCTAACAAAAAAATAGCAACGCAGCAAGAAGACTCACCATTGTAAACCCAACCCATTAATTTCTTCGCACCAAGCGTAAAGACAACAAACAGCGGGAACAACAAATTGCGGTGTTTAATTAGTGAAACCTTAAAACTACGAATTGTGCAGTTGTACATTCAGTCATGGTGATCTCATGTTTGTCCAATTATCTGATAACTCCATTTTAATCATCATCTATGAATTAAACTGCCACGTTGTGATAGTACCGTATGGCAGTTGTCTTGGTTAGCAGAAATATTCGTAGACCTGATGGTTTTTTTATGTTATTCCAACATCAACACCTCGATTCCTGAAGTCGTGTCACATCAGGTGACATGACTATAGTCATGTCAAGTTGCTTAAAAATTGGTATTATTGAAGTCGATAAAAACGGTCACGACTAAAACTAAAAATTCTGAAACGAAAAAACTCCAAAACTAAAAAAAACTTACATTTCACGTTCTTCAATTTCACATAAACAATTTAAGACGTTTGAAAAAATTATTGTCACATGAAAAATTGAGGCGACTAAAATGTCATTTAAAGTGACATCTGTCGTATAAAATGACTTGAGGCATGAAAAAACGACTTCAACAATACGAAAATTGATACGATGTACTTTAGTCATTAAAAGTGACATGACTTGCCTTCGGTAATTGGGGTGCAATTGTTCCTGTTTGAAGAAACTTAGAACGGATAAGCGACATACAAGGACGAAAGTTGCTTCAAATACATCAACACTCAACATTAGATTAGTAAGTTATATTTTTTTAATTACTTTAAAGTTTATTATTAGTTTTTTGGTACTACTATTTCTAAAATGCTAAGCTAATTTTTTGTGTGAAGAGATTTTCAACTCCACCATTCGTCGTGGAGATGATTCGTTATCCCGTATGATTTTTTTATAAAATTTTGAATTAAAGTCCGAAATCCTTACAAATTTTGTCTGCTTTTAGATTCTAAATTGTTTTTCGACATTTCCTCGAGCATCAGCAACCTAAAAATTTTAACCCGAAAGCTGTGTAAAATCTGCCAGTACATACGTTTCGTCGTCTATTATACAACATGAATATTTTTATATGAAATTCGATTTTAATTTCCGAGCCCTACTTTTGGCGTCTAAATTTTTTGCAGCATTCCTGTGTGGAACTTTTTGGACTTTGTATGTTTTCAAACCTGCATTGGTTTTAACTTTTCGCACCAAATAGTCAGAGCACTGGGCTAACCGGGTAGCTTTTCTAGCAGATGTGTTTGGAGATCTTTTCATACGCTTTCAATTTTCTTGTCTTTCCCAATATCATGTAGTCCTTGTTTTCTTCCCGAACCAGGTTTCTTATCGGTCAAATTCTCCTAAAACTGTTTAATAACAGTGGGAACAGTTTGACGACAGACCTTCAATTTTTTGGCCAATTTTTTTGTAGGACCAATTGGGATTTTTTTGAAAATTTTTAATAATTTTAAGACGTACTTCTTTTTTTTCACTCATTTTGATTTGAGCTCACAACAAATCAACATGTTTGTCATTAAAAATAATAACTGACAAATTTTTCAAAGATAACTAGATCAAAGAAATTTTTAAATTTTACACCCAACAAAATTATTAGGTAAAACGTGATTGCGTTTATCGAATTAAGAGTAAGGCCAATTTGAAGTAGGGTTGAAAAACGTGACGCTATTAAAAATTTTTATTTGTATCAATCTTGTTGAGAATGTTTTTCACTTTGTTTTAACATTTATCTTGTCTACTAATAAGCACAAAACCTTAAGTAAATTCTTACCTGTAATCTTTTTCTCCCATGAAATTTTAAATGCGAGCTCAAAGTTGATGGATGTGCAAATTCTCTATTACATTCAGAACATTTAAATAAGCTTTCACGTGTATGAATGTTCATATGTATTCTAAGTCCCCGTTGGGATGCTAGCTTCATATCACAAAATTTACAAGAAAACTGAAAAAATAAATGGAAAAAACTATATGATTTGCTGGAATATTGTTTACGCAGCAACTTTCTACATTTCTATTCTTTCCGCATTGTGTGCAGGGGCGCACACAGGGGGAGGGGGGGATCGGTTCCAGAACCCCCCGAAACCAATTATTTTTTAGCATGTTTTTTATTTAAAGTTAGTAATTGTTTAGTGTAACCATAATAAATTAATGAATAACGTACCTGAAGTATCAGTATTTGTGAGAATTGATCAATTTTTTGAATATTTTTAACGCTAATTTTAAAGTTTCGAGGATTAAAATTGTCAGGAAAGACCCACGCCCGTAAGGCCTTTCAGAGATGCCAAACTCCGTGAAACAAATCACTTTGAAAAGTGACAGCTGTACATCTAGGGACTCGAACAGTAAAAATATGATCTGCTATTGAGGCAAAAGGTCATTTGTATGGTGATCGGTTAAATGTAAAATTCCGAGAATGCAAAATGTGTAGCAGGGTAGGTCTGGGATGGAAATTATAGGATGAATTAACGAGAATCTAATCTTTGCTGTTAGCGCAACCGGTTTAGTTGTTTGATGAACTGTCAAGCCTTAAATTCCAGTCAATACACCCTATACTGACTTTCTAATCGTAAATGATACATGTTTACCAACACGTAATTTGGCGGGCATAACGTCTGTTAAAATTTAATTTGTTGTTTAGTAAGTTTCAAAAAAAGGGTAGTTTTCTACCCTTAACAGTTTCTTTTCTTCATACAAATAATTCGATTGTTAACTGAAATAAAATTTTACCTGTTTTCCTCGTGTATGAGTTTTCATATGAAGTACTAAATCATATTTATATGTGAATTCTTTTTGACAGTGTGCACATTGAAACAGGTTTACGCGTGTATGTTTCGTCATATGACGTTTTAATGTCGTTCTTCCTTTAAACTTCTTATTACAAAATTGGCATGAAAACTGCAAGTAAAATAAAAAATAACAGATAACGTTTAATGCATTTAGAAACTGATTTTGTTTGAAAGAGCCGATTTAAACTTACCGTCATTCTTTCCGGGTCATGAGTTAGTTTGTGGATTTCCAAATTTTGTTTTGACACAAATTTTTTACTACATTTTGAACATTTATATGGTTTCTCACCCGAATGACTTTTCATATGACCCTTCAATAGATAGTTGAACTGATATTTTTTATTACAAATTTTACATTCGTAACGTTTGTCTAATATCTATGAACAAATAAAACATAATTATTAGTAGTTGTTTAGGCATTGCTCTTAAATCTAATTTAAGTTATTGAAATTACATTTATAAGATTTTTTCAATCAAAAATTCATTTATATGAGTAATAATATAAAGTTTGAGCAGACGTAACAATTACAAAATGTTTTAGAAATGAAAATATTTTATTGCTCTCGGAACATTACTGTGTGCGCACGGGATGGGCATAATATTGTGTTCAATGTTTTTGGAAGTGATTTAAGCCTACCTGGTGAACTTGGAGCAATACCATCAACATCATTGTCTGCGCAAGAATACGTCAACAAAATCAGGAAGAAACTTGAGGATATTCACAAGCTTGTTAGGCAGAAGTTCCAACTGGCCAGTAATAGAATGAAAGCCCGATACGATATACGATCTAATCATACTAAGGACAATTTGTATGGGTAAACAATCAAAAGCGGAAACGAGGATTATCAACAAAACTGCAAGCTGCATGGGAGGGATCTTACAACATTATAACCAAGTTGAATGACGTGGTTTACAGCATTAGAAAAGGCCATCGAGGTAACGGAAAAGTTGTACAAAGTTGTACGGCATTGTGTCTGATACTGGTCTAGGCCGAGGCTCTTATACGCTATTACATACCACAATTTAAACCCGTTCTGATTAGTGTTATAATTTTTCTTTCCTAGTTTATTTAGTGATACTATTCTGTCATTGTGTAAACATGGGTCGTAAAGTTTCACAGTAAACAATAAAATCAATATTTTGAACTGTGTGCAACTGGTTCTATATAAATTAATTTAAAATAGCTGAACTCTACATTTGTGTGAAGAAAGCAAAGTCGTAATTTCACTCTATACAAATATGGCACCAACTAGGCGTCCTAACAAAAATCAAATTAAAAAAATGGATACCGCAAGTTTTATCTCGGGAGTGGATGATAATATTTGCTCTGAATGCAAAGTAATGATCAATAAAAAAGATAAACGAATGAAATGCAAAGCATGTGAATCTTCCTTCCATATTGAATGCATTCCTCTAACTCGAACGCAATTCAATAAGCTATGTAATAAAATTTGGTTCTGTTCAAAACGTTGTCCAAGTTGCACTATTTCAAGTCAATCGATGATCGACGAGGGTAGTAGTGACTCGGAAAATGATGTTTTCAATCACTCTCGCGCTTTAGGAATATAAAGCTATAGTGGAGAATTTAGATGCTAAGATTGCGAGTTTACAATATGAGGTGAATAGTTTAAAACAGGAGAAACTTGAAAATAGCCTCATTATTATGGGTTTACCGGAAGAAGAAGAAACTGTTTGCAAGGAGATGATTATTAAATTGGCAAATTTATTGAATGTTGAGGAACTTCAAGTAAATGATTTCTCCATTATAACTAAATACCCCAAGTTCCGTGCAATTAACAATAACAAACATTTGGAGGCTCCTCGCCCAACAATAATAAAATTTAAGAACAAATTCATACTTGAAAGTATTATTAAGACTAAACCTGCTCATGGTCCAGTATATGTCAAGAATTTATGTAATCTTCCGGCTACTGATAAAAGAATGTCATCCAAAACATTTGTGAACAAACTCTTAACACCATTTAATTTAGACTTACAGGTTTTGCAGTCCAAATTCAACTTTTTGCAATTCAAATTCAATTTTTACATTTCGAATTCAACTTTTTGCAAATCAAATTCAATATTTTGCAAATCATATTCAACTTTTTTCAAATCAAATTCAACTTTTTGCAAATAAAATTGAAGAACAAAATATTGAATTTGATTTGCAAAATATTGAATTTGATTTGAAAAAGTTGAATTTGATTTGCAAAATGTTGAATTTGGACTGCAAAACCTGTATTAAAAAAGGCAAGAATTCTAAAACAACAAAATAATTTCCAATACGTTTGGTTTGGATTTAATCAGGTAATGGCTAGATTTCATAACATCTCACCATTTCAAATTATTAAATCGGAAAAGGATATTTATGAAGCTCCATTACAATTGAATAACCTGAAACAATATAAAAACTGAATCTAAAAAATTATGGTGCAAATTATGAAACATTTTGCAATCCATACAATTTTAGAGCGATCTAGTCTAACCTAAAAATTAGGTTACAACTCTAGCGAAGTGTAAAAACAAAAAATTTACATAATCATAAATTTAATAGATTCAGGTTTAGTCAATTAATTTCTCTGGTGATCACTGTTTAAAGGGGAATTACTGAAATTACCGATATGAAAAATAATTTATTCGATGATTTTACCTACCTTAAACAGTATGTAAACACTGAAAAACTAGCAGATTGAATAAACAGCAACTTGAGTATTGATGCAAAAAAACTGACCATTTGGCGGATAATCACATTTCATTCAAAAATATCCAAAAATTAGTGGAAGTATGTTCGTGCCTACCCGGAATTTATAATCTATGGACATCGAAAAAATCTCACTTAGGATCGACACTTTAAAAGCAAAGGGTATTTCAAGATGTAACATAGCTTTGTCTTGCAAAGATTTCAACTCAAAATTTCACAAAACGTTAATTTGTTGAAAAAAATACATAGTTCATATTGACAAATACCAATTAAGTAATTATACAAAAATGTAACTATATGTTTTTTTTGTCCCGAAATGGCTAAAATTTATATTGATTATTGGTCACCCTAGTTTTGGAGAAACTGTTTATTTCCAAGTTGCCTCGTGATACTTGTTAAGTCGGTCGGTGATGTTCAATTGAGTTCAGTTAATTTCTTTAAGCAGTTTAGTTTGACGTTTTTGTTCGGTTGTTCCGTGCAAAATAGAAATTTTGAAAGGAGATGGGACATTCGAGTGTTTCCTTTTGATAAGCCATGCGTATTGTCTGGTCAATCAACTAATAGAAACTCTTACCTTTAATCTAGTTTATCTGTGTATTTTATTGTGTAAAGCCCACTGATTCCTACACTCGAATATTTTATTACATTTTAAACATTTATATAGGTTTTTATCCATATGAGCTTTCATATGCATTTTCAAGGCAATTTCATCCGATTTCATCCGATTTCATGCACTTTCATCCATGCATTTCTCAACAAGTTCAGATTTTAGTTCTATTTCCTGGGGATAAACGTAAAAAAATATTTTCATTATTTGAACAAATCTAGCAAATTTTAGTTTGATCAATAGTAAAAATATCTTATTTACCAGATCTGTGGCAATAACTTCTCATACTATTTTGAAAATTTTAACTCCTGCTTTTTTGAATGAAAAAGAAAAGTTGCCTGGAATCATAGTCATTGATTGTCATTATTTTTGCATTATTATTATTTTTAAATTGTTTTTTCTCTAATCACTCCATTTCATTGAGTTTCAATTTTTATTACATTTAAAAAAAAAAAAAAAAAAAAATAATAGTTTTAACATGTAAAAGTTATTTATGATTTAATGTTATGTTCAATTTTAAAGTTTAAAATTATTATTTTCCTGAATAAATTGATGTGGAATATTCTGTTTATTTAAAACAAGATTTTGTGATATATAATTAAATACAGAACGATATTGTTTAAATTTGATGATAATAATAACCGATGATATTTGATGTTGTTTTTTTTAAAGTGTCTTGGGAACTAATTAAATAATCCGAGTTGATTCTCATTAAATTGAATTAAGCTACTGATGATTGTAGCTTAATTCAATTTAATGAGAAGAAAATTATTAAACTGGGAAGCTATCAAAAGGAAATTTATTTAATTCATGCTGAAACGACATCTGAGTCGAAAAATAACTGTTAAATTAATTGATTTTGATTGGATTTAATATTTGGCAGAAAATTAACAAGATTCTCGCAAACTATTTATCATTTTCGTCTATAGAAGTATTAAATCATCAACGCCACAACTATCAAAATTGAAACATCTATTTAACAACGACACTGGAGCAGCTAGTTAACTACATTAGTCGGACAACGTACCTAGATCATCTCTTTTATCAACTCTAGCTACCAAAGATCCAGAACTTACAACGAAAGTTACTTACACTTTTAATGTTGATCTCATCATGTTCCAATTTATTTTGACCAGCATTATAAGGAGTTATAGTTATAGCCTCACTCTCGGTTTCATTTATTTCTTTTTTAATTTTATCCATTGATGACTAAAATTGAATTAATATTGTTAGTTTCAATTTATTTCTATAATTACGGTGAAATATTTACTTCTTGCAAATTTTCCGGTTCTAATTTAATGTTTATTTCATCTCTAATTACTAATCTTTCCATTTTAATTTATAAATTTATATATTTTTTTAAACAGATTATTGTCACAATAACAACTGGAAACAAACAAAAGTGACAACTGACATACGTGGTTTTAGAAATTGTTTTTTGGAAAAAGCAATACCGATAACGATAAGTTTTTGACAAAACGCAACCAATTGTTCTCAAATTTAATATTTTATATACTGTTTAAATGTTAATATTTTGTGAAAAATAAGCCGTCAATTGAAATTAAATATCATTTGAAAATGTGGGTTTGTATACGTTTATAGATATTTGTTTTTTATCGTTTATAATAAGCAACCGTCGTTCGAGATATGCGATGTCAATTTATAAAATCCGTTATACCAAAAACCGTTAAAAATACTGCTTCGAAATAAATGACGCATATTGTATTAGTTATTTACGTACCAAGGTTGTTAAAAGGATTTTAACGGCCCGAAGGCGATATGGCCAGCCCGAGGCCCTCTGGCCCGAGGGATTCATATCGCCTGAAGTCTGTTAAAATCTGATAACGACAGTGGTGCGTACAAAGTTTTATTTTTCATTAAATGTATTAATAATAAATTAGAGTAAATAAGAATTATTGAAATAAAGTTTCATTTTGGTTTCGCTTCAAATAGGTTGCTATGAAAAAATATTTTGATTTCTCTCTAAATGTACATATTTATTTATACGTAGTTGCTAAGTAGTCTTTGAATTTTCGAACAGCTTTAATCGTTTTAATAAAACAATTTGTTTTAATAAAACTAAAATTGGTTCCTGTCATATAATATTGAAAAAAATATACGAAAACTTAAGAATAGTTATTTTGTGTCCCTTCAAATACGTTGCTATGAAAATGTTTACATAGCAACGGGCCGTTATGAGGGCCGTTATTGCTAAATAGCAACCGGCATTTATGATGTGATATGACGTTCATAACATTATTCAAATCGAAGCTGGTTATGAAAAATAACATTCTAATGAAAAATAAAATATATAACACATCACGGTAAATACAGATTTATTACGCTTTAAGAGTTCATAACTAACGAGCATAACTATAAATGAGTCATGTATAAATAAATAAATATTTTAAATTTTTTTTGAAAGAATATATGTTTGTAAAATAAAATTGCAGATATTATGACTGTGTTCCAATTGAATGCTAAATGGTCTCGAAATTCTAAATCATGCTAAATTGAAAAATTTAGCATGATATCGTTCCAATTCATTTCTGCTAAATAATTATGAATTTGAACACCAGGTGTAAGAAACAAATAATTTTTATTGACGGTTTTGCAATAAAACTAAAATAAGGAAATTGTATATCAAGCTTTTGAGAAGCGATGCAGAATTGTATGAGTATTTGGCATTGCGTAGTATTGTTTTAATAGAAGTATATATTTTACATATACATATGTACAAATTTTTATCGAGTGCATAATTGGGTTAAGACTTAAGGTACTATAACGGTCAACGTTTAGGGAGAGTTCATGACATAGTAAATGGGATCATAGCCTTGAAAGACCTATTAACTAAACGACATTTAAGATTAAAGACAATCGTTTCGGCAAATTTTAAAATTGATTCCGGTCAAACATCATGAATGGTCAATCGAACTTGAATTGGCACTATTTTTGTTTTGGTTAGCTACAGAGTTTTATCTACCACGTTGAACATACCTAAAACTACAGCGTTTCGAATATCTAACAAATATTTGGACATTTTCAAATAATTTTACCCTCAATCATACATTTTATACCATCTCAAGTAGAGCAAAGAGACATTGTTCGGAAATTTGCTTTACAAGCTTCTTCACCAGCATTTATGAAAACTGTGCAATTGATGGAACACATATAAAAATAAATGTGCTGTTGAATTATACAGCCTTTATATCAATAAAAAATTCGATTATTCTATCCATTTCAGATGCAAGGTAAATCATTTAAAGTTTTTGTGAGCGTGTTCGGTACAGGTATATGAAACAAAAAATCACGTTATTAAACGTCAAAGTTGCTTGCTACTAATTTCACTTCATTGAATATTACGTCAAACCGGACCGAACAGTCAAAAAAACAAAATGTATTTATAAGTCAAACTTTAGACGTTACTTTTATTACAATTAATTTGGTCACAAACGATAAATTTATCCCGAAAACACAAAACCAAATTTATCAAGAATAGTTATCACAAAAATGTAAGCATAAATAAAACAAAACCAAAAGCGTAAAGAACCAAATAAAATAGTTTTATTGACACCTAAATTCAAAATATTTTGACATTTAAACGCAAGAAAAATATTGATTTTTTTCGTGAGAAATGGCCGCGTTTATACTATTTTTAGTACAGAAAAATCACGATTTTTTTTATCAGAATGTATGTACCGAACACTAGGTGTAATATATGTACATATTTTGAGTTTATGTTTAATTTATGTTTAAATTATTCGTAAAATATAATTTGAAGTTAACGTCTAATTGTCAGTTCAAATTAGCCTACTCAATTCAAATAAGTCTACAACAATTTAGAATGCAAATGGTGGATTTAGTCAACTCAAAAATGTGCTAAATTGATTTAGCATTGCGGAGACCATTTAGCATTCAATTGGAACGCAGCCTATGTAGTGTTTCGTTAGTAAACGGAACATTTTAGTGATTATGTCTATAGCAGAGTGTATATTTTAGTGATTATATCCAGTTATTACTCTAATAGAATATTTCAGTGATTATATATAAGAGAACCTTAAAATAATCCGGCTGTTAAGGGAGATATTGTGTGGATTAAGGCTGTTGAATACTTTGTAATTAAATAAATTAAAGTATGTATGTTTGATTTATTTAATAAATGAATCAAAGACTGTGTTCCAATCCATGCTATTTAGTACTAAAAATTCTAAATTGAAATAGTCAAAAATTTAGTTGACTATTTCCGCCATTTAATTCTAAATTTTTGAAAAGATATTTGTTTTTTGACATTTCAAATATATAGCAAAACTGTTTGAATTGTCATTTCGTTGTTTCTTTTTTATTAGTTTTTTGTAACATATTTTCTACTAACTTGGAACATAGTTTCAATTTCATGTTGTATTATGATAAACTGTAAAGAAGAACTAGCTCCATTGGAAAACCAATGAAGTTGTTATAGCAGTCCACGTACCTAGTCCGATATTGAAACCTGAACTAGCTCGTCTGCGGGAACGAGAAAGTATACCTGCTGCCTAGTACAAATTGCGGAATTGTACACGTGTATTGTTAGAAATTGTATGGGATATTAAAAGAAAAGATGGTAAAAAGAAGACTCTGGCAGACCTACAGGTCAAAGAAGCCACGACCGTCACGTTCACCCCCATAATTTATCTCACATTCACACGCTCTCGCACCTCATACACTTACACATACCCACATACACACACACATGCACACATACACCCATACCTACATCCATGTCCATACTCACCTTATGCTAGCATTAGATCTCGTCCTATTTTCCGTTGGATCAGCCGGTCATCTCGCCCTCAGTCCAATAATAGGTTGAGAATCTTGCAACGGTGAATGAATAGTTAACAGCTGATGTTTAAAATATGCGCGAACGTGAGCAACAGCAATGATGAAATGCAGAACTATTGTCTCTTACAATGTTGAAAGAATATGTATAGTTGAAGTTTAAAATAGTTACTATTGTTGAATATAAGCAGACGAGCACAACGGCAGTGATGAATGATATAACTATTGTCTCATGCAATGTTGAAAGAATATGTTTAAAATTATTACTATTAATGAATATAAGCAAACGAGCGCAACGGCAATGATGAATGAATATGTGTAGTTGAAGTTTAAAATGGTTACTAGGGTTAAATAACAGCTCAGACGACGGCAACGGCAGTGATGAAATATAGAACAATTAGTAGGTATAATATAGATTACGGCTGAATACGGAGAACATAGAAGAACGGTGAACGACTGCAGCGACACAAAAACTACTATTTCTCGCGATGGTGAAAGCATATAGAACGGCTGGCAATGAAAATCCAAATTATTGTTGAATACGGTGAATATATATAAACGTTGAACGAATGTCGCCTCACAATTATTAATTCATGTCATGTTGGCTGAATGCTGACCAATTTACACGGAACCATACAACAACGGTTCAACAATATCATCATTTCGGTTGCAAAACGAAATAATCTCGCGACTTATACAGGGAATATTTTTCCAACTTTACTACACTTTTAATGACAAAACACTCAAACGAAATTGTTCCACTACTCAATCAACTTTAACCACCATAAAATTTACAAAAGAACCTTGACTACTTAAAATTTCACTAGATTGTCAAACCTGTTTCTGATTAGCCTCATCCAAGGACGTCCACCTGATTGAGCGGTTGAACGGCTTGCACATGTGTTTCCTCTTTGTTTTCGTTTTTTCCACGTTTCTTTGCCTAATTCTTTTAATGACACTCAGAATTTTAAATTAAAAATGGTGCTATGACAAAAATAAACACATAAATAATTCTTTTCTATTTTTCGTTTTAATTTTCTTGTTCAATTTATCAAAGGATTTAAGTTGAATTAAGCTAATTATAACCGATTACATAATTTTTTTTGTTACCTTTTATTTTGGTATTAACACTATACTTTAAACACACAAATTGTACTATCATTAATTACAATTAATCTAAATACTTACTAAATTTAATAAGTTAGATAACATATTGGATTCTTCCAAGAAAATTTTTAATATTTTTATCTCATAAATAATTAAATTGCATCTGATCACAAACACTGAATTGACAGCACCAATATCATAAATCCAACAAGAAGATATATAGATAGGAGCCCTTCTATATTTAAGTTCAGGTATTTATAACAAAATAAAGGTCCTGCTTGATTCACTCCAGCACAGAAGAAATGTGACTGAATTGTCAATCTACTCTAAATATAACTTTAGCGAACTCTCCTCTAAGGAAATTCAAAATATTCTTCCATTATGTGCGCAGTACAATCGACAAACAAGAGCTGCCGAGTTATCCCATCCATTTGTAGTACAAATACCTCGTTGTAGAACTGTATCTTTCCAGAACGACTATTTTAATAGAATGACTAAATTGTGGAACTCAATGCCATCCTCTGTATTTCCCGATGAATTTTCCCCTCAGGCATTTAAAGAAAATGTCCATCGTCATTTAAAACAATTAGTATCGTTATCCCTATATCCTCATTCCTTCCATTTTCCTCATCTTCTTCCTTTATAGTTGACATGGTATCTTCAGATATTCAAAGAGTCTGAATAATGAATATTTCATATTTAGTGTGCTAAACATGTCTAACTAATTAATAAAGAAAAAAAAAGGTGGTCTGCGGAAAATGAATTACTATTGAATGCTAAAAAGTCGCAGTCTATTCTAATTTTTAGGAGTAAGTTGTCTGCTTCAGATTTCCCATTTACGAAACTTAATAATGAACCTATAGCGTATTCTGACACAGTTAGTGATCTAGGACTTGTTGTTGACCCTTCTTGTCATGGAATGATAATGTGAATAACTTATGTAGTAAGGTGTATCCTTGTGCATAAATTGCTCATGTCTTACCTTCTGTTGCATTTCCTTTACTGCGACATTGTATGGTATGGTATCCAGGAACACTTTATGCACAAAGTGAAAATGGCCTTTAATGCATGTGTCAGATACATTTATTCACTTCGGAAATTTTATCATATATCGCTGTTCGCAAACAGGTTGCTCGGCTGTAGTATTGGAAAATATTTCGAGTTAAGAAGCTGCTTGTATGTCCATAGGATTTTATTATCCGGATGTTCGTATCTTTCCGAATAGCTTAAGCTGGTGAGCTTTCGAAGGTTGCGTGATCTGAGGCTACCTAAAAAAATACAACGAGTTACCATTAAATGTGAGAGATAGCCCCTCTATGAGTAGTTTCATCGCGTCCTATAAGCGACATTTTGGTTTTTCAGATCGAATATGGTAATTTTCCTGGTCATAATTATGAACTGGCTGTTTGGCAAACTAGCTTAAATTTAATTAAATTAATGTAAATATGTAAATATGTGTTATTATATGTTATTGGAGCTTGTATTTTTATTTTTATTAAATTAATCTTATTACCTGATAATAGGTGTATTAAATATAGTCATTATAGATCATTATCTTGTCATAGTGTAGTTTAGTTAGGTTAAAAAGTATTTTTCTTAATCTGTGATCTTAGATTTTAGTTGTTTATTTTTTGTTTTTGTATGCTTTTTAGTTTAGTTTATTTTATTGAATGTACATTTTTTTTCAAGCCTTCATATTATGTACTACAAGCTATTACAGCTTAGTTACGGATAAAATAAATAATAATTATTGCAATGCATGCGTTCAAAGAAATTTAAAAATTTTCTTCATTTACAGCTTTTGCAACTACGATGTTACATTTTCGATATGATTCATATCACCAACATCAAAAACTGTACACAATAGTATATTATCGGTAACTCTTGATGCACCAATATAATTTTTCCATATCAGTCCTTCTGGTCAAATTTTATATCGATTTGTTTAAACGTCGAAAGAATTGAACAAAATTACTAGAATGCAAAATGGATATTATTTTAAATCCATTATTTGAGATATATCAGAAAATAATACAAATCCGAAATTCTCAATATGTACATGGGTAATTCTTTTACAAACCGAACGGATTTTGATGAAAATTCATTGACACTTCTTCGATTTGGCTGAAACTTTTTTTGCGGATTCTACGTCGAAAAAAAAGATATACGTGTTCGAGGATTTTTTTTTGAAAATAGAGCTGTTCTAAATTTCGTGAATTTTGTGATTTTTGGCTTGAAGACTTATTTTCAAAAATTCGTAGTTCCGAATCTATAAGGGCTACAAAATTTTCACCGACAACTTTTTTGTAGTTGAAAAATTGAACTTTGAGAAAAAAATATTTTTTATAAAAAATATTAACAAATTCATATTATTATAAACAATTTAATTGTTTAAATCGAGTTTTAACAATTGCTCCCAAAACGAATCCAGTTCTTAGTATTTTCATTGTATTCTCCGTCAAATTTTACGTCAAAAACATGTTTTTAAAATATGGTACCTTTTCAATTATTCTTAAAATATTAATTTATGTAGCGCGTAACGACTCAAAAAACGGCTTTTTGCTAATAAAATCAAATCTGTAACTTGTATCAAAAAAAGTTGAATATGAAAGTTGTAGATAATTAAAAGGTCTACAACTTTTGTCTAAACTAGTTTTTGACATAATCTCAAAATTTTAAATTAAATTGCAAAAAATGTTACAAATCATCTTTGTAACAATTATTTATTGAAAATTTGCATAAAAAAAAATTTATGGATTATTCGTTTTCAAACCGAATCTCCTGACTTGTTAGAAAACAAATCTTGATTGAAACAAAAAATTATTATCAAGCGTTTGGAAAAAAAAATCCATCCAGTGCACCACGTAATTTCAACCTGTCTGTTGTATTAGCCACCACTGCCATGACAAACTTTGACAAATAATAATAGATGGTAAAAAATATCTTAGTAAATAAAAAAAAACAAGTAATGAAAAATAAAGTAAAATAATTCTTAATATTACTTATATGTACTTTATTGGAATAACCACATTTGTATAGTAAAATCAAAAATGAACACTCTCTCCTTGACAGATTAATAATAATATTTTTTAATTGAAAATTTTCATTACTCGTTTACCTTTCGAATGGTAAAGACCTCAAAAAATAAAAAATTATTCAATTAGCTAACCAAACTCTGTTGTTGAAATATAATGGGGCTTATGATTGAAAACGCACGGAAAACGCATCACGCGGTTAAGATTATTCACCTTCACCTAATTTAGGTATGATTGAAAACGCGTGATAAAAAGTTAGTTCGAATTTTTTTTCGAAATTAAGAAACTGTCAGATTGTCAAAATAATTTGTTGTTAATTGTCAGATCTAATTGTTTGTTAAAAAAAACATCATTGTGTTCAGTGCTAAACTTAAAAAATTTAAATATTTGGATAAAATAAAAATAATAATTAGCTACATCAGGACTCTCTTTCATTCTTCTTACTAATTTTTAATACAATACTACTTTTGATTTGATATTTTTCCCCTAATAATCTTTCTCCTTAAATTTTAAAATAATAAATGTGCTTAAAATTTAAAACATTGTGCATTTTTCACTCGAAATTAATAAATAAAATGATAAACTTACATTTTTAAGTTTTAAAATTATTCTAAGCGCAAGCCTAATCTTACGTTTCAATTTTGTACAAGAAACGGATATCACGCGTTTTCAATCATACAAAAAAATAAGTTCGAAATAAAACGTTTGTCACGCGTTTTCAATCATACCAATAGACTACGTTTCACGTTTCATTGACGTTTACGTTTTCCACGCGTTTTCAATCATAAGCCCCAATATATTGTTTAAGTCTAATAAATTCACATAAAAGTTAAAATTATATCAAGTGATACTGTTACAAATAGTCAAAACCCCATCATGGGGTCAATTGACGATAGCATAATGATCACGGATCCAGCAGAGACTAATTCAGTCAAAAAAAGGAAAAAAACTACGAAGAATTTTACAATGTTCCAGTTAGCAAAAGGTTTAGTATTCTCAATACTATGAAAGAATCGCAAATAAAACCTAAAAGTTCTATTATTAAAACTAATAAATTACCACCTATAATAACTACAGCAAATGCCGCATCTATACACAAATTAATGGAAAGTAACGGTATAAGTCAATATTTTACAAAAAAATTTATCATCAGGTAGTAAAATTATTGTTGATAAAATTAATGACTACAATAAAATCAAACAAGGTTTAACAGCAAGTAAAACTGAATTTTATTCATTTACTATGGAAGAACAAAAAGTTACAAAATTTGTTTTATATGGTCTTCATGCAATGGAACAAGAAGAAATTTTTAAATATTTATATGAAGTCAACCTTAAACCAATAGCCATTCGTAAGATTGATACTAAACGCGGCACAGTAATTTATTTTGTATCTTTCAAAAAAGGGGAATTCAATTTAACTCAATTGAGAAATTGTAAATTTATTGCTCACACTGTAGTGCGATGGGATATTGCTAAACAAACAACTCAACGAATCACTCAGTGCAGACGATGTCTACGATTTGGCCATGGTGAAGCAAATTGTCAAATGAACCTAAAATGTAACTTCTGCTGCAGTGTTCATCCAGAAGCTGAAGAGTGTCCATTAAAAAATGAAACTGTGAAACATATTTGCGTCAACTGTCAAGGAAACCATCCCGCAAATTCCATAATTTGCTCCAAGCGCCAGGAATATCTACAATACAGGCTACATCAAGCAACCAAAAATAAACTGAAACAAACTCAGGTAATGGATAGTTCTAATAATTTTAATTTTAATTTACATAGATCTGACTTTCCTAGTTTATCTAAAGAGGTTATAAATAATTCTAACTTCGTTAATTTAAGTAACTCTAACAAATCTTATACCGCAGCACTGCAAACAAGTTCTACAAGTAACTCTAATCTCTTCAGTTCAAATGAACTCTTTGTAACGATCGCAATAATCGCAAAACAATAATAAAACCAAATTCCTCTTTGTTTTCAATTCAATAGAAATGTATTTCATTAGTTTCCGTTCATTTTTACATTAATAATAATTTTAAAATTTTCTAAAACTTAACTGCTAGTTGAATTTTGAATATACTATGAAAAGCAAACGAACGTACTCAATTTTATTTCCAATTCTAACGAACAGATGTCGTTGTCGTTATTAATCTTTGCTGAATTTTCAATATTGCACGATTTGTTTTTTTTCTGATATGAAGATGTAAAAAACAAGAAAAGATCACTCTTCTCATGGATGTCAAAATTAAAAGATTAAAATTTTGCATTCATGCTTTTTTTTCTTAAAATTAAGTGTAAAATTAAGTAGTAAAATTTTAATTAAATTAAAGTTATTTTTATTAGTTCAATTAACTCAATTATTTTAATAGTGCAATTTTCCTAGTCAAAATTTAGTTCAAGTTTATAAGTCTGTCGATGTTTATATTTGAAAAACAGAAAAAAATTAAATTTTCTATCAACCGGTTAACATATTGTTCGCAATTTTTATTGTAAAGTTCGATTATTTGTTCAAAAGGATAAACAAAAGAATTAAATGTTTTATTTATTGAGATAAATAAATTTAAATTAATTGGACAAAGTAGGTTCTAATTGAGTAAGATATGGTTTTTTATGAATTCACAATGGAGTCAAATTTTGATATGTGTATACTAAATGTACAAAACGTTTTCATACGATAACATTTTCATACGATTTTCATACAATATCCTACGAAAACAAATTTGGATTATCAAAAAGATGTCAATGTTTTGAATAATAATAACAACAATAGTAGTGGTGCCGTAGTTTCAAATGGATATTCTAATATTTCAAATCAGGAATTAAGCAAATATTGGCTTAAAGAAGTTCACTTGGTATCCGAAATAATATCTCTGCTTATCCAGATCAAAATTCAACAACTTTGGAGCGTGGTATTGCAACTGGTGGAAACAGAATCAACAGTTTAAAATAAGGTATTTTTTCTAATTTTATATTAGTATTGAAATTTAGTTTTTTTGTGTAGTTCAACTTAGTTTTTAGAATGATAGGCTAATTGAAGAATAATAAGAGATTTCCAAAATTTAGGATCCGTGTAGGGACAATCCGGATGGCGGGAGTGATCTCCTTTGCTTTAACTTTTATTTTTTTTCTACTATAAAAACGATGGAATATCAGATGTGCTTGTGATTTGTATAGTTTTAACAGTATATTGAACAGAAACAAAGTGATAAAAGTCCAATCCGATTCACGAAGTGAATCAATTACAAACGTGGCTCCGTATCAGGGCCTAATTACATCTTAAACATTTTTAAGGAGATAGTTTGTAGCATTAAAAATTGTAATACTAGAGAAGAGCAATTTTATAGCATTGCAGAAATAGCATTGAAATATGCGATTAAATAATTCATTAATTATCGCCACTTGGAATGCACAAAGCATTCGTCCGAAAAAACATGAGTTAATAAATTTTTTAGATAAGTATAATGTAGATATTATGTTATTGACAGAAACTCATCTTAAACCGCATCTCAACTGTTCATTTCCCAATTATATTTTTTACAGAAACGACAGAGATAATAGGTCGTTTGGCGGTGTTGGGATTCTAGTCAAATCCAATATTCAGCACTCTCTGCTACCAGATTATAACCTGACAACCATTGAGACTCTTACTATCGTTGTGAAACAAGTTAATGGAACTGACATTCGAATTTCGGTATGCTGTTGTCCAAAAACAAATGGGCCCAATTTTAAAAATGATATTCAGAAACTTACTCAAAATCGAAGTCCCTTTATATTAGGTGGGGATTTAAACTGTCGCCATCCTGCATGGAATTGTGCAAGGACCAATGAAGGTGGCCGCCAGCTACATAATTTTTTAAACAACTCATCCAATTGCTCTATCGTAGCTCCATTAGATCCAACTTTTGTTAGATCTAATTCTACCCCGAGCATCATTGATTTTTTCTTAACAAATAAACTAGAACACACACTTGAAGTTAAAAGTTTGCAAGAATTATCTTCTGATCACTTTCCAGTTCTCTGTGTTTACAACTTCGATGCGACTTACATTAATCCGTACCACTACCGATTTAATTACGCCGACAGTAATTGGGAAAACTACAAACAATATATTCAGAGCTTTTTAAATTGTTTTGATCAAACAAATCTTCTAAATAGTTCTCCTGAAATTGATTCGGCTGTTAAAACTTTTACTGAAACCATTGAAATAGCAAGAGATAGTTCCATTCCTCAAGTTCCCTTATCAAAAATTAACAAAGTAATTTTAACAGAAGAAATCCTTGCTCTAATTAGATTCAGAAACAGTCTAAGGCGATCATGGCTAAGAAACAGAAACAGATCAGTAAAAGGTTTTGTTAATATGTTAACAAGAATGATCAAACAAAATATATTAGAATTGCTCAACAACTCATGGCAAGCTCAGCTAGAAACCCTTGAAAAAGGTTCTAAAAAATATTGGAATACTGCTAAGTTTGTAAAAACCAAAAGAAGGCCTATTCCTCCTCTTCATTTACAAGACGGTGGAACTACAACTAAACTGTTATTAACGTCGCAAAAGTGCAATGCTCTTGCAAAATCGTTTCATCAAGTACATATGTCTACCACTCATCAAGTGTCTCCCTTTGAAAACAATGTACATAGAAGTTGTCAAGAACTATTAAATAACCACGATGTAGTAAATATTGAACAAATTCAACTAGATGAACTATGTGCAATTATAAAAACATTACGTCCTTACAAAGCTTCTGGAATGGATAACATCCCCAACGTCTTACTAAAACAGCTGCCAGTTTGTGGTTTTAAGAAACTTTTGCTTATTTTTAACAGCTGCCTTAAGCTTTGTTATTTCCCAAATAACTGGAAAATAGCCAAAGTTACTCCCATATCCAAACCCAATAAGGATCCTAGCAATCCCGAACACTATAGGCCTATAAGTCTTTTGAGCTGTATTAGTAAAGTTTTTGAAAAACTGATAAAGATCAGATTACAAGCATTTTTAGAAGATAATAATATCACAATAAAAGAGCAATTTGGCTTTAGATCTGGGCACTGCGCCGTACATCAAGTACATAGAATTGTTCAGCATGTTCTTCAAAACCGTGATAGAAAACTTTCCACGGGTCTTACGTTACTGGATCTTTATTGCGCGTTTGGGAAAGGACTTATCCACAAAATGACGCAGTATAAATTTCCGCAGTATTTGATTAAAATAATAGATTCATACCTTAAAAACAGGAAATTTTATGTTCAGATATATAACGAAAAGTCCGATCTTTTGGATATCGCCGCTGGTCTACCTCAAGGGTCGGTCCTAGCACCCTTGTTATTTAATATTTATATAAATGATATTCCTCGAACTGAAAGCTGTGAATTGGCTTTATTCGCTGATGATACTGCGATTTTCTATTCTGATGTTTTAGCCAATAACATAATAACTAGATTAGATGACTATCTGGCAATACTAAGCTCGTACTTTGACAATTGGAAGCTAAAACTAAATCCAAGCAAATGTGAAAGTATTTATTTTACAAGATGTCGCGCCCCACAAAAAATTCCGCAATCGAATCTGACACTAAACAACACACAACTTCAGTGGAAATCAGAGGTACGATATTTAGGCGTAACTCTGGATCAAAAGCTAACATTTAAAAATCACCTTAATTATATTAAAGTTAAATGTGAAAAACTATTAAAAGCTCTTTATCCGTTACTGAATAAAAAAAGCCAACTAAATTTTAATAATAAAATGCTACTTTATAAAGCAATGGTTTTGAGTGTTATTTTATTTGGCTGTCCCATTTGGTCCAACGCCAAAACCACAAATAAAAAACATATACAAATACTTCAGAACAAATTCTTAAAATTGATTTTAAAAGTCCCTTCTCGATATAGTACAATAAGATTACATATCAAAACCAACATGTTGAGAATATATGAATTAATAAACGAAGTTAAGGAAAAATACTTTTATCACCTATTGTATATTGAAAATGATTTAATTAGAAATCTTTGTGAATTAAGATAGTTAAATTAGCTAATGTAAAAGAAAATTTTAATAAATTATAGTTAAGATCTAGATTAAGTATGTAGGTTAGGGTAGGTTAAGATGGCAACTCGTTCTTTTATAAAAAAAAAAAAATCGAATATTATAAATAATGTTATAAACATTTTTTTTCCATATTTTAAACAAGCATATAATTTTAATTGTTGTAAAGCCAAATAGGTTAAACTCAATATTACATACGTCAAAAATGTAACTTTAAAAATAATATTATGCCAATAAATAAAGTTAAAAAAAAAAAAAAAAATTGAAAATTTTCACAAAATTTTTTTTTTTCATGCAAAGAAAATATCTTAGCTTCTAATTCTTGAAAAGATATTGGAATCATGCAATGATATTTTTGAGTTCCCTTTATCGATTTCACTTTTGTAAATCGTTCTGATAATAATTTTTTTTCTTCTTCATAATCATCATTTGTAGAATAGCGACAAGTAATGTTTGGCAATGATTCTGTCGCCCAATTAAATAGTTCTCGTGGTGTTCGAATAGGATCATTTATTCTCTGAAGACTCGCTCGCAAAAATAGTTCATGGGATCGAATTTGTTGAATGGGAATGAAATTTTAGGATTGTTTTATGATAAGAGCTTATGATTTATTTGAAAAGAAATGGTCTTTAAGTAGTTAAGCTATGTATGTTCTGGCGCAAAATCGCGTGTTATTTCTTATGAAGGTCTCAAATTGCAAATTTTGGATTCCTTGATGACGTCATGAGAAAATGTTTAAAAGAAAATAGAAGTTTTAAATTATGATTATAAAAAATGTTTTTGTGTTTGTATGTTTGTAACTTGTGTTCTATATTTATTAATGTGTGACGTCATAAGAAAGTGAGAAAAAGAAAATTGGAGAGGGGGGATAAGTTATTGCATGTATAATAGATAACTATCTTCGTTGTGTTTTATAAATAAAATGAAAACAAAAAGACGAATCGAGGTAAAAGTTTGTTTTTGTTATATTTTATTTTCGCATCTATTTTGGTATTCATTTTGACCACCTTTGAGATTATAATCCCATTATATTTTTAATTTATTTAGTGACGTCATAATCTCATTATATTTTTAATTTATCAATACTTGTTTGTATCCAAACCTGAACATGATTAACCTTGTTGCAATTTCACCAGCCTCTGATATTACGATGATCTTATTTTACCTTTCATACAAATTCTGATTAGCAGTACGAATTTAAGATATCTTGAATTTGTTTTTTATTTATTAAAGATAAATTAAAAAAAATCTGAAAACGTAGTTAAGCGTATAGTCGTTTGTATGTATGTAACCTGAGTTCCATGATTTTTTATTTTATTATTTTTGAGTTCAAATTGAACATGAGAAATAAATGTACTTCTTGTAATTGTTTATTGAAAATAGTAGGAATGCATTTGCAACAAAACTAATGCACACCTAAATCTTATTTAATACATCAATATCATCTTTCATCCGCCATGTTTCTTATAAATGCTGATACATTTTTGTTAAACGTTTATTTAAAAAAATAATGTAATACTATTTACATGTATATATATATATATATATATATATATATATATATATATATATATATATATATATATATATATATATTATATATATATATATATATATATATATATATATATATATATATATATATTAGGGTGCTTTTTTTTTGGGCGACAATTCTTTTTTTCTGGTGCCCCACCAAAATTTTATTGGAAATGCCCAAGAAAACGTCCTCCTAAAATATGAGCCCTCAAAATTAATGTTTAGCACTCGGCATCGGCGTTTGAAGATTTTTCGTACAAAATACATGTAAACTATAGTGTTTTTTAAAAAAAAAATTACAGCTCAGCGGCATTTTATACTATTTCAAAAAGGAAAAAAGCCACTAACTCAGGACTAAATTATCTAGAAAACAGCCTAAATAGATGTAACTGTAACTTCCACCGGTGACACAGTACAGATCACTAAAGTCAGTTTTATGTGTTTTTCTTGTTCTTTTGTTTTTATTTCATAAATGGCTAAAGCTACAGGAAAAATGTCAATAACAAAGTTGTAGTTAATTAAGTTTCCTACAAAAAACTCATAGTAACCGAATCTCTATGATTGATATTTCTCGAGATAATAAACTTTTATTATTTTAGAACTTGCGATTTTCATAAATTGATGACGAAAATCTCTTAAGACATAAATTTTAATAAAAGGTTATTATCTCGAGAAATATCAATCATAGAAATTCGGTTCTTTTGAGTTTTTTGTAGGAAACTTAACTAACTACAACTTTGTTATTGACATTTTCCCTATAGCTTTAGCCATTTATGAAATAAAAACAAAAGAACAAGAAATTCACATAAAACTGACTTTAGTGATCTGTAGTGTGTCACCGGTGTAAGTAACAATTACATCTATTTAGGCACTTTTGTAGATAATTTAGTCCTGAGTTAGTGGCTTTTTTCCTTTTTGAAATAGTATAAAATGCCGCTGAGCTGTAATTTTTTTTTTAAAAAACACTATAGTTTACATGTATTTTGTATGGAAAATCTTCAAACGCCGATGCCGAGTGCTAAACATTAATTTTGAGGGCTCATATTTTAGGAGGACGTTTTCTTGGGTATTTCCAACAAAATTTTGGTGGGGCACCAGAAAAAAAGAATTGTCGCCCAAAAAAAAGCACCCTAATATATATATATAAATATATATATATATATATATATATATATATATATATATATATATATATATATATATATATATATATATATATATATATATATACATATATATGTATAATATATATATATATATATATATATATATATATATATATATATATAATATATATATATATATATATGTATATATATATATATATACATATATATATATATGTATATTTATACAAGTATTTACATCTCATGTAGGATCAATTTATTTTTATAAGTTTTTTGTTAATTTTTTTTTTAATTTTTACAAAATGATTTTTTTTTTTTTTTTTTTTTTTTTTTTTTTTTTTTTTTTTTTTTTTTTTTTTACAAAATGAAATAAAACAACAAAATGAAATGAAACACTTTTTAATATGTGTGTTAATTTATATTTTATTTGAATGAAGAAAACGTCCTTATAAGATAATATTTTATAGAAAAGCAAAACTTAACTTAGATTATGTAACAAAATTATATAAATTTTAAATATAAAAGTTAAGAACTTAAATCTATAGTGCTTTGTTGTAAACAACAGTAAACTAACTATAAGACTATGGTAAATTAATTAAACTAGATTAAAATGTAAACTTTATTAATTATTTCAATTCCATCATTCATAATTTATATCTGAAAATAATAATATCCGATAATAATAATAATAAGTTTAATCAACTTCCATTAATTTATAATGTCCCCATGCTAAAGTTTCATATTTCCCTTTTATTAGACATCGTTTATCATCGTGAGGATTAAGTGCAGTTTTCGTTTGAGTATATGAGCTTACATAATGTTTTTTCGATTGAATCATGTTTTGTGTAATAATTTTAGATTTTTCGAGATTTAAACAGTTTACATAATCATTAAAAGTTATTCGGCATTTAACGACCTGTTTTTTTATTCCCTTGGCTTTCTTATTTTCTTTAACTTGTTCTTTTTCTTCCCCTTGAACTTTATATGCATACATTTTCGATCTTAAACCGACAAACTCAGTCATTATTGTTCCATTATTCTCATCCTTCATTATACCGGGAACTTTTTTATTCACTATAGGAATTCTCCAAATATTATTCGCAGAGTAATCACTTGTATCAAAGTGAGTGAAACAATCTCGTTTAATTATTTCATAAATATCAGGACAAGTTATCTGATATATAAGACTATCTGTGTCAGTGTAACAAATAGAACATTTATTTTCAAATTGAGGTATCATGTAGCCATAATGAAAGTTATAAAGTGTTGTTTTAGCTAAATCTAAAATACTCATCCCAATATAAATTGGTTTATTAAAAAAAATTTCAAATTTATTTAATTCAATTGCAGCTAAATTTTCAGTGAAAATAGTTGAAGACTTAAATTCGGGTTTAGAAATTAAGGCTTCTGCACCATATCGCCCCAACCATTTTGTAACCAACTTTACAGTACTATGTTTTCGAACATTTTCCATAGTTTTACCAAAGATAGCATTAATTATTAATTTGAAAAGATTTTTCTCAAACTCATTCTTCGCAAGTGATCTTAACAATATATTTAAATCAATGTATGATTTTAACCATGGTGACTGGTCAGATTCAAGAATTTTATAGATTTTTTTAATTTTCAACCCAAATTGAATGGCCTGTTTTAGCATTCTGTAATGAATAATGTATTTATCTTTATTGAATAATGTGGCCATTAGTTTCTTTTCTTTTGAGCCAGGACTGCATTGGTGCTCTGGACAAAAAGGCAAATCATTATGATAATCATGTAAATGCTGAGGATACTCTATATCCACTTCTAAAATATATCCCTTTTCAGAATCATCTTTAATCATTCTTACATCAAAATCATCAGATTTAATCCACTTAAAACCCCCAAAAGGTAAATATTGACTCATTGCCCAACCGTATTGATTATTAATATCATAAAAGATTAAATATGAGGTTTCTTTATCTGGAATATAATCCTCCACATATTTATTGTTTGCTTTAACGTAACGCTTTGAACACTGACTCAAACCTCCTCTAATTCCTCTTTCTACGAACATTAACATATCAATATCTGTAATTAGCTCTAAAGACATATTGGTGTACTTTAGCATCGCATCCCAAGTATAATCGGGGAGTGTAAAATAATGTGCTGGATCTAACCCATAAGTTTTATGACAACTTTCTCTAAATTGTTCGAAAACTTCTACCAATAACATTACATCGGTTTTGAGATATAAATCAGAATATTCACCTAAATTGTTTATGTTAAATTTATTCCAAACACATTGAGCATGTGCATATTCCTCTTCACTTATATTACTATCATTTAATTTATTATAGAATTGTTCACGCGCGGGAAGTGAATCTTCTAAAAGTTTTTCAGAACTGTCTACATAATCGTATGGATAAACACCTTTTTTAGTTAGCAATAAAAAAATATCTTTTGAAACTAGTGGAAACTCAGATTTTAAATTGTTAAAATTAAGTAAATACGAGGCAAGATCTGCTAAACTTTTATCCATAAATCGAAAAGAATCTATAAATCGGAATTTTGATAAATGAAAATTCAAATGTTTTGTAAATGATATATATTTCTCCTTGTTTATAGGTAATAAATCTACCCTACCCGGAAGATCGGACGCTATATTTTCAATAATGAAATGAGAATCATAACCACTTAGATTATGAAAAACGATTGGTACAGTATGGCCTTCTTCTTTATAATTAATATTACATGAACTGTGTGCGGCCCCTCTGAACGTGCCTGTAAAATGACAGTGATCGCGAACTCTTTTTTCACCAACACCAAAAGATTTTTCACATATATGACATATTAAGGTTGTGTTGAATAAAACATTTTCTTCCTCAGTTAGAATATTCATACTCACTGGACTATTCAAGATATTATCTAGAAATTTCGCAAAGCTGGCTAACTCTTTAGTAAACCATGATATACAATTATCCCCACGATATGATTTGTAATATGAAAGATTATGGTTGTTTGAACATTTTATATAATAACCTAAACTAAATGGCACGTGATTTTGATATTTATTATTAACATCAATTTTTCTTAAAAGACATTCTAAATCCGCGTAAATAATGAATGGCGCAACAATTTTATTTCTAAAATTTTTAAACTTTATAAATTTTTGTTCCTCAGTAGGCATCTTAACCCTACAATTATTTTGCTTAACACAATTTTCACTATGTTTAAGTAATACCTTTTTTGAATGAAAATAATGGAGACATCGATCGCAGTAATATGTTTTTCTAGTGTGTTTTGTCAGTTGTGATGTAAGCAACCGAGAAAGATTTTTAATCCAAACGTAATGATACACAATTGGTATATGATCTCTCAATTCACCATCATCATTTTGATTTTCCTCATCCTCCTCATAAACATTTTGAATTAAAAGTAAGTTTACATGCTTCCCCATCTTAGTTTTAGTTAAATATGATGGTAATGTTATAAAACCTCCCGATTTTTGCAGTTTCAATATATACACATTGATTGATATATTATTTTGCCTTTCAAATCTAGGTATTTGTTTTATCGTCATCGGAAATTGTATTCCTTTTAAATTAAATTTGTCCTCGTAGGACGCATATTTGATTACTCGTTGTGGATCTTTTTTTACTGGATGTAATGCTGCCATTATTGACCATACAAAACATGCATTATCACTATTTTGGACATTAATGCAAGCCTTTTTTCTACGTATCTGCTCTGGAAGATCTACGTAAGATGATCCTAATTGTGGTGTGTATTTATTAATATTTATTATTAAATTCACAACAGCAGAGATACTCCAACCACTTTGCTTCTCCTGAAATTCTTCAAGATCTTTGAGTATTTTGTCTTTAATGTTTTTGTTAAACCACTCATTAGTGTTTGTATCATTATACAGAACATGATTTTTTGAATTCATAAATTTAAATTCTAAATTTTCTTTGCCATCATCATTACGAATTTTAAACTCGCCACAAAAAATTGCATTTATTTTAAAAGCACTTTCATTTTTAAGTAACTTTTTAATGTGAACATGAAAAGTTTTTCGCCAGTCATCCAAAAAATCAATTGGATCGGTATGAGTTAAGTTGAAAATGGCTAACGTTTTAATTCGATTTTCAAAAGCTGATTGCAAATATTCACAATTAACTCTTCTTGACGTAAATTTTGGTATATTCCTCCTTTTTTTTAGTATTTTCATTTGCGCCCGAAATCCACTTATTAAACCTATTGCACAAGCGTTCTGATTTTTACTTCCTAAAGTGGTACACTTCTGCAATTTGTTCCTAAGAACTTTTAAATTTTGACCACATTCTTTAATCGCATCGTTTAAAAGATCAGGATTTTCAATAGCACGACGAAGAGCTGATTTAGTTATACCCACTAAATGATTTGTATTCTGCATTTTGCTGGTATTTTATTATAAATATGAAAACTTTTAAGTTTGACTAAAAAACTGTAACAACCTATTAGTTTGAAGTTAAAAACTTACTGAGCTCAAACAGATTAAACACGTTTAGTTATAGGTTATTTATTGCAATGAAACTATCGATATCTCAGTCATATTAAAATATTAATGAATCATTTAAACAATATACATTTAAATTAAAAAAACTGTAAACATCCCTCTCTTCACTCGTTTTCAGATTTTTTAAGTTTATCTTTAATAAAAAAAAACAATTGAAGACATCTTAAATTCGTACTGCTAATCTGAGGGTGGTGAAACTGCAACAAGCTTAATCATGTTCAAGTTTGGATACGAACAAGTATTGATAAATTAAAAATATAGTGAGATTATGACGTCACTAAATAAATTAAAAATAAATGAGATTATAACCTCAAAGGAGTTCAAATGAATACCAAAATAGATGCAAAATATAATGTAAGAAAAACCAACTCCTACCTCGATTCGTCTTTTTTGTTTTAATTTTCTTACGATGTGACGCTTGAATGAATGAAATTTTTATTTTATTCATAAAACACAACGTAGATAGTTATCTATTATACATACAATAACTTATCCCCCTCTCCAATTTTCTTTTACACACTTTTATGACGTCACACATTAATAAATATAGAACACATACATTTGAATTAAAAACAGTTAATATCCCACTCTTCATCTTTAAAACAAACTACAGCTTTAAACATCTCTGGATCAAGAATACAAAAATTCATCTCAGAAAAGAGGATAAGTCCAAAGTTTACATTATTGAATCACACGAATCACTTAGAAAACTAGTTTTGAAATTATATCTCACAAAACCAACAAGTACACAAACATCATCATAAATTTTATTTAATTATTCTTGTTTTTTCATTATTTGTTTTTCGTTCTTTTACTTTGTCTTTTTTTAGCTTTTGAGTATATTTTACACATATAAATATGAACATTTCATTTTCATATCAAGTAAACAACAACAATAAGCATTTTTTAAAAGAAGAGGAATTTAAACATACAATAGAAAATATCAATGGTTTATGTGTCTTGTACATGAACATTAATCGACTTAAAAACAAAATTGAACGTATTGAAGAATTATTGCATGCAACAGAAGTCTCAGTGGATATCTTGGTGTTTGTTGAAACCTTTTTAAGTGAAAACGATATAAACATTAACATAAAACATTACAAAGCTCACCACGTATATAGAGAAGGAAGAACAGGAGGAGGAATAAGCATTTTTGTTAATGAAAATCTTGATTTTGATTATGATTCTTCGATTTCCCACCAAGAAAACGATGTTATCGTTGTCAAATCTAACAAGCTCAAACTAAATATTATTGGTTTCTACAGACCCCCGCATACAAACATAAGTGAGTTCCTCACGTTTTTTAATAACATTCTTGCCAAACATAGAAACGCTCTAATAGTGGGTGATTTTAATTTGAACATTTTTGATATAAATAGTCCAGAAATCTCGAACTACAAATCTGCCATAACAATAAACGGTTATCAAATTATTAATAGTGAAAAATCTGAATTTTACACACGCAAATCAAACGTAATCAAAACATCACTGGATCATATTTTATCGTCACAGTTAGACAAATTTTATGTTTTATACAAAGATACGATGCTTAGTGATCATAGGTTTTTGTTATTTAAAGTAGAAATACCAAACATCCCAAAGTTCATTTATAGAGAAATAAAAATAATCGATGATAATGCAATTTCTCATTTAATATCCAATACTGATTTTGAATCCGTAAATTTTATGGATTTTTATAACCAACTCCAAAACGTTATCAATGACACAATTATCACAAAAACAATTAAAATTAATACAAAAATCGAATTGAGTAGTTTTAAAAAGAAATGGTTTTCAGACGAAATAAATAACAAAATCAAAATAAGGGATAAGCTTTACAAATTATCAAAAAAATTCCCCGAAAACATTTATATTTGCGAATCGTTTAAGAAATTAAAATTCGAATGCAAGAAATCAATATTTAACGCCAAAAAAGATTATTACTCCACCTTATTTTCAAATAACAAAACTAATTCAAAAAAAATCTGGTCCATAATATATGAAATTCTTCAAAATAAGTCTCAAGCTGCAACCCCTGAAAAAATAAGCCTTTATGACTCAAACTCCAATCTAATTACTGAGTGTCCAGTAGTCGTTTGCAATCAACTTAATCATTTTTTCGTTAACATTGCTATCGACCTACAATCTGAGTCGCAAGAAAACATACCACAATCCGTAAATAATAATGATTCGATATCCATATCTACAAATAATCTACTTGAAAATTTTTTTTCTATCTCCAACCAAGATGTAAAAGATATGATATCACATCTGGACTCGAACTCGGCTTGTGGCTATGATCAAATTTCAGCAAAATTTATAAAAAAACATTGTGACACAATTGCTCCACCGTTAACTATTGCCATTAATCACTGTTTCGAAACAGGAATATTTCCAGATAAACTCAAACTCGCCAGAGTTGTACCGATTTTCAAAAAGGGAGATAAGTTTGATAAAAACAATTACCGACCGATATCCGTACTTCCTACAATATCAAAACTTTTTGAAAGGGCCATTCATAATCAAATTTTAAACTTTCTGAATATACATTCTCTAATACATAAAAATCAATTTGGCTTCCTAAAGCGCAGTAGCACACTTTCAGCATCGTTACAGCTCGTTGAAACTATTTATAAACATATGGAACAAAAAAAAGCTACTTCGTGTCTCTTTATCGATTTGGTTAAAGCGTTCGATTGTGTAGATCATGAAATTTTAATTCAGAAACTGATTGATATTGGAATCCGTGGAAAAGCCCTCGCGTTAATTACCAATTATTTATCAGATCGTGCGCAGTTTGTACAAATAGGAAACACCAAGTCAGATATTTTGGGAATTAGGTGTGGGGTTCCCCAAGGGTCAATTCTGGGTCCTCTACTATTCCTAATTTATGTAAACGACATATTCAAACTAGATTTAAATGGTTTATTGCAACTGTTTGCCGATGACGCTGTCTTATCATATGGCTGTCCAAACAATATTGAACTTAAAAGAAATTTGGAAGACGATCTTCTAATTCTAAATGGCTGGCTAAATAAAAATAAACTACATCTTAATATATCAAAAACATTTTTTATCAACTTCTTTATAAGGAATCCAATCGACAATAGAAATAGTTTTGACAATATTATGCTCCATGATGATCCAATCTTTAGAAAAGAAAGTGGTTGTTATCTCGGGTTATTTCTTAGTTCAAAATTTAACTGGTCTCATCATGTGAACATGGTTAAGGCTAAGATATCTCCAATAATAGGATTATTAAAAAGAGTTGGTAAATATCTAATAACAAACGTGGCACTTAATGTATATTATAGCTTTATTCATTCTCACTTGGTCTATTTATTACCAATATGGGGTAGCTTAACGGAATCAAGATTACAGGAACTACAGATTTTACAAAACAAAGCATTGAAATCTGTGTATAAACTTCCCCGTCTAACGCCAACCATAAATTTATATAACAATAAAATCTTACCTATTTCCAAGTTGATTCATTATGAGTACATGCTAACAATTTACAAAATGCAAAACAATACAATTAAATTTAACAATCAATTGATAACAAATTCCTCAATCACAGGGCGAGCAGGTAGATTTGCAAATCACTTAAGACCACCAAGATATACTCTAAACATAACTCAAAACAGCATCTTCTATAAAGGTATCAATCTCACAAATGATTTACCCTCTGAGATTAAATGTTGCAATGTGGGTTCCTTCAAAAGCAAACTTAAACAAAAACTTTTTGAAAGCTATAAAGTGGATTACTATAATGTTCATCATTGAAAAAATAAAAAAGAAAAAAAGAAATATTTTATCTAATTAAAAATAATTTTACTAATCATTGTAGTTTAATCAATGTAATTGTTTGTTGTTGTTGTCGACTTGATATTTATTAGGGACGTTTTTGTTTTTTCTCTTTTTTTTCTTTCTTAGAGTTCACAATTCTAGATTTATATTTGGATTTAACTTGATAGTTTGTAAGAATAATAATGAGTAGAATGTAATAGTATTTGAAACAAAATAATAGTATATATTGATAATAATTGTTGTACTAGAATTAATAGTTTTCCTGTAATGTAAATTTGGTTTTATTTTGGAAAATAAAAAAAAAAAAAAAAAAAAAAAAAAAAAATAAAAAAACAAATTGAAGATATCTTAAATTCGTACTGCTAATCAGAATTTGTATGAAAGGTAGAATAAGATCATCGTAATATCAGAGGCTGGTGAAACTGCAACAAGTTTAATCATGTTCAGGTTTGGATACGAACAAGTATTGATAAATTAAAAATATAATGAGATTATGACGTCACTAAATAAATTAAAATATAATGGGATTATAACCTCAAAGGTAGTCAAAATGAATACCAAAATAGATGCGAAAATATAATGTAACAAAAACAAACTTCTAACTCGATTCGTCTTTTTGTTTTCATTTTATTTATAAAACACAACGAAGATAGTTATCTATTATACAAACACAAAAACATTTTTTATAATCATAATTTAAAACTTCTCTTCGATTTTCTTTTAAACATTTTCTCATGACGTCATCAAGGAATCTAAAATTTGCAATTTGAGACCTTCATAAGAAATAACACGCGATTTTGCGCCAGAACATACATAGCTTAACTACTTCTTTATGACAAAAGAATCTAGGCTACGTCATGCTGGATAGAAATTGGAGCATGACACACGAAACGAAGTAGAGAGTAATAAATAATGAATTCTATTACTTTAAACTTTAACTTTAACCAATATTTAAAACAAAAAGAAAAGAAAAAAAACGAAAACAAGTTACAGATTTGATTTTTGTAGCAAAAAGCCGTTTTTTGAGTCGTTACGCGCTACATAAATTAATATTTTAAGAATAATTGAAAAGGTACCATATTTTAAAAACATGTTTTTGACGTAAAATTTGACGGAGAATACAATGAAAATACTAAGAACTGGATTCGTTTTGGGGGCGATTGTTAAAACTCGATTTAAACAATTAAATTGTTTATAATAATATGAATTTGTTAATATTTTTTATAAAAAATATTTTTTTCTCAAAGTTCAATTTTTCAGCTACAAAAAAGTTGTCAGTGAAAATTTTGTAGTTCTTATAGATTCGGAACTACGAATTTTTGAAAATAAGTCTTCAAGCCAAAAATCACAAAATTCACGAAATTTAGAACAGCTCTATTTTCAAAAAAAAAAAAAAAAATCCTCGAACACGTATATCTTTTTTTTCGACATAGAATCCGCAAAAAAATTTCAGCCAAATCAAAAATGGTCGGTCAGAAAGGTGTTCGGTTTATAAAAGAATTACCCACATGGGTAATTATAAACTAGACAATTCAATAGTTTATAGATTTGTATTTATTAATTACAGTTTTGTTTTGAAATGTTAATTCAATCGTTTTCAACTGGCAGCATTACTTCTTCTTTACAAATCGTTTCACTGTAGCAGGTACTATAAGGCAAATGAGATGATTCGTTTTCTTCAATGTTGAGCTAAGAAAAAGTAAATTAAAAAAATAAATGAATTGCATTAGTTTAATAAGTTTGAAAAATTGTATAAAAAAGGTTTTGCTATACTAAACCGCAAGCAAGCACATTTATCAAAAACTATGATTTTTTTCTTCAGAAGTTTTTATTCGAGTTGATTTAACTATTAGATTTTAGTTAACTTTAACTAATTACTAAATGAACTCGAAATAACAAAATTTTTAAAACATCATGTAAAAATGACCGAACGCGCACATGAAAAGTGATTTTATGTCTACAAAATTTATAACCAAATTTATTTTTAAATCTGCCTAGATTTCGATAAATAAATAACAAATGTGACTTACTTCAGGTTTTGCGGTATCAATAAATTCGGTTAAGTCTGTTTCAACCAAACCAATTTTCTCCAATTTAATAATTTTGGATGAGGGTGTTGTACATTCATTCATCAATTTGCCATCGACATCTAGTAAGAGACCTCCTGTTTCTTCAGAACTAGTTTGTGATATTGTCTAGAAAAGAAAGATTTTTAACAAACGTTTTTCAAGTGGAAGCTGTAATAGAAGAGAGAAAAACATGAAATAGGGCGAAAAACTATATAGAGAAAGAAAGAGAGAGAGAGAGAGAGAGAAAGAAAGAAGAAGAAAACAAAATACAACAAAAATCGAATGAAATGCATATAATTGTTGTTGTAGCAACAGTTAAGGGACAGTAAAAAATTATTTCTTATTGGAATGGAATTAATTGTAAACAAAAAGTTTTACCGTGCATACAAAATCGTGTAAATTTTTAAATTAGCTTGGTAAAAAAAGTTTCAAGTGTTATTGAGTAGAAATATTTTGTGTATTATTTTGGACGCTGTGTATTGGAAATTCTACAATCAACCTCTGGAGTTTCGAAGCTGTTGGAAGAATATTCTAGATAGGAATATTGTTTGCTGTATTGTTTTCCTGTTGTTGTGGAACAATCAAGCAGTTAAATCTATATAAATAAAATTCGATGTCTGTCTGTCTGAAGCTTATCCCGTCAAAACGGCTGAATTGATTTAGATGAAATTTGACATACTGTAATGGATAGCCTGGAAGAATGCTTGAACACAGTGTATTATAGTCTCGGATTCTTTAGTTGTCATTTGTGATTACCATAAGTAGCTTGTAATAGTTTATTTTTTTCCCATCCATCATTAACAGACACATTTTTCGTATAGTCTCAGATTCATTAGTTGTCATGTTTTTCTTATTAACTTGTACCGCTCGTAATAGTTTCTTATCCATTCACCATCAATAGTCATATTTCTTATATTTCTCCGTCCCCGTAACCCATAGTTTTCTTATTTTTCTTGAAATTTAACTAAATTTTCATTAGCTGGACAGACACATTTGAAGAGAATTGAACTAATTGCACTAATTTTAAATTGTAATTAATTAAAAATTTGCACTACTTATAGTAAACTTACATTTTGATCGAAAATTGCATGAATGTAAAATTTTCCTTAAATTTTATCTATATAAACATTACTATTTAATTTTGCAACTCACTAAAATTGACCCATATTATGTTTCCATCCGCTTTAGTTCACCCTACTGCTTGAATTTGAATTCTCTAAACGCCAACCGTAATTAAACAACGAAGTTTTCAAACCTCAAAACAGCTGTGCGCATTTGTCCAATCGTCAACATACAAGGAATTATTATCTTGCTTTGTTAAACATTCGATTTTTGTTTGTATGAATATTTTACTTCAAACAATCTTTCCGTTATGGAACTGAACTTCCCTGTACTGCTACTGTAGATTGTAGTTTTTTTTAATACCTACACCCCATAACGTCGATTGAACTTGTATTTAATACATTTTAAATTCAATGTTAAATGTTATTAATGCATCGGAAATGATTTGTGTCGCAAAATTATTTTTGTGCAATATTACCAAATCATAAACAGTTTTGTGTAACTATAAAAGCTCCTAACAATTATATGCTTGATGTAAATTAATTGTCTTACATCTAAAACCCTGTATTCGAGTTTTTTCGATACTGAAATTTTTGGCTATATAATGAGCCACTGTAACTTTTTGACTCTCTTATTCTGTTACGTTTTCAATACTCGATTGTGATTTAGTCAATTGGATGTCAAAACAAACGCCAGCTGTTGTTACATTAATTTTTTTGCTGTTGACGTTTTACCCGCCGAATATTTTGGGTGTGGTGATTTGTGTGACTACTGAGAGGACAATCTCAGAAAAAAGCTACTTTTTTGATGTTACCGAGCCAACTAAGATGTCAATTGGAGAGCTGCAAAGCCATCGAAAGAATTGACTGGAACCACAGGTAATGAATATTATGGAATTATTTAGTAAAAAGAAGGCTCATTACATGAGAACGTTGACCGTGGGATCCATAGTTTAAGGTTTGTGGTTATCCAATTATTGAAAGCCTCTCGTATATGTATATAATGAAAATTATTATGTTGCAATTAGTGTTTATGAACTTTACACAGTATTTTCATTGCAATTAGTGTAGATACAAAATCCAAAATTAATTCAATACAATTGGTGTGTATACTAATCTAAAATTCATTAATTACCAGTAGTGTTTATGAACTTTAACAATTAGCTGAATGGCAATCCGAATGAATATATTGCACTTAATATGTATAATAATCAAAATTAATAAATTGCCAGTCGTGTATATAAGCTTTACACAGTAGTTTAAATGTAATTAGTTATATATAAAATCAAGGTTAGTTCATTGCAATTGGTGTATGTACAAATCAAATTTCATTCATTGCAAGTAATGTATGCACAAATCGAAATCCCTTCATTACAATTAGTGGTTATAAACTTTAAACATTAGTTTCAATACCATCAAAATTAGTATATTGCAATTAATGTATATACACTTTGAAAATCAGTTTAATTACAATCAAAATTAGTATGTTGCAATTAATGTATATACAAATTATAATACTATTTCGACAAAAAAATGAACATAGTAAATTAGATATGGCAATTAGTGTTTGTGTAATTTATTGAACTATTTATTAACTTTTTAGTCCATAGCAAAATTATATGTTGCAATTAGTGTTTGTGTAATTTATTGACTTTCATGTACATAGTAAAATTATTTAACGCATTTGTAGAACTGTTCGTTAATTCATTTGTATATCGGCAAATTATTTCGTGCCAGTAGTGTTCGTAACTCATTTAACTAATATTATTGTTCAATAAATATAAGAAAAAAAAAGAATCGTATTCGTGCATAGTTAAATTATTTCATGTCCGCACTGGTTGATACTCCTAAAAGAAAAATTACCATTGTCACAGTTGAAGTTACTGCATTTACATCTGAATTTTATTCAACGATTATTGGTATCAATTTGTCGTTTGGTACTTATTCAACGCGGATGATTGCAAGTTTATTTAACGTTTCTACTTATCATTTTATTCAACGTTTATAAGTATTCAACGCTGTTGATTAAAAGTTTATTTAACGTTTCTACTTAACGTTCTATTCAACAAAATTATCCAACGCTGATGATTGCAAGTTTACTCAACGTTTCTGAGTATAATTTTATACAACGTTTATAAGTACAACTATATTCAACATTTTTTATATACAAATATCTCCGTCGAGTTTCCAACGTGACCAGCGGTAATTGCAAACTTATTCAACGTATATGACTACAAATTGCGACCATCTATTTTCAACGTAATCAATGCGGCAGTGCTGATGGAGGGCTGAATTAGGTCTGGTTGGAGGCCAGGAGGATATAACCATGGGTGAGTGTAATTGATTGTTTTTTTTTGTTATTATTTTGGTATAGGGGTGTGAATGTGTGTGTGTGTGTGTGTGTCTGTGTGTGTGTGTGTGGGCGTAGGTGAGTGAATGAGGGGTTGAACGTGCCGATCGTGGTTCTTTCGTAGAAGGGGGTCGACAGAGTCTCATTTTCGCACTTGTATTTGTTTCCATTTCTGATCCATTTTGAAAATTGCGTACATTTCTGCATTTGTGCTGAATCAGCAGGTTTATAATATCTCCAACTCACGATGATTGAGAGTAAGTCGAACGGCAATACAACAAATCTAGGTACGCATCCTGCTAAGCCCCTCCCATTATCATCTTTCCAGCCACTCCCTCTATCATCTATCTCTAACGAGTTTGCCTAAATGTTGATTGCATAAATTTGATTTTTAATTGTTCTAATTATATATGAGTATGTTTTTATTATTAGAGACAAATTCGTATTTTGTTGTATATGTTTTAAATCGTAATACAAAAACATTAAATTTATTGCGTAGCTACTGGGGTTGATCCCGTGGGCTTTTGCTCACCCTTCCCTCCCTTCGCACGCCAACGCACTCTTAATCTTTTCATCCAAATTTAATACAGCTACTATCCATCACAATCCAATTTCTTCTAATCTATTATGCATGCACTTTCTACTTACCTAATTTTACAAAAACACATGGATTAAACATCCATGGAGAACCTATAATTCATATGTTTTTATAAAATTAGTAAAGCAGAAGGTGCATGCATAAGAGATTAAGAGAGATTGTATTGTGATGGAAAGTAGCTCCTTTTATAGTATTCTATATACCATGGTAGTAGTAGTACTATATATCAGTAGTACTATAGAGTAAGATCGAAAAAATCTTAACATTTATAAAATTCAATAATTTTTAAACGGTTGATCTTATAGTTTTTATTTTTTTTATTTAATTGATAATATTTTACAAAATACAGAAAAATATAACTTTTATAGTTCTAACCACTATTTATGAACTCGTGGACCTTTTTTGGTAAGCCTTCCATTAGAGATTTGATAGTTGTTTCAGACACCTTTTTGGAACAGTTTGCCCATCTCCTTTAAAAATCTTCGATATTTTGGGACACCATTTTTGTGCTCTTTAAGTTTCGTTTCACAAGAGCCCAATATCTATCCGCTGGTCTTAGCTCCGGACAATTTGGAGCAGTGGCCTCTCTTGGTAAAAAAAACTATGTTATTACTACTCTTGCCGTAGTGACATGATGCCAAATCGGGCCAAAAATAAGTGGAGACACTGTGCTCTCTTATAAAAGGAAGAAATCTTTTTTTCAAACATTCTTTGATGTATATTTCGGTATTTATAGAGCCCACTGTAACAATGGTTTGCTTCTTTTGCCACAACTGCATATAGCTTGCCATACCAGGAATTTCTCCAACCAGAGTATCAAACTTCAGAATCAGTGAGCTTCAGCAAATGGATGATTATGAGGTGGAAGCAGAACAAGATCAATATATAGAAGCTGTGGAATCTAGACCGATTTGAATACTTCAAAGAGCAATTATGCCATCTGGAGCAAATCAACCTGGTTCATCAATACCAAGGGAACAAGTCATCTGTTACAAATGTAGAGAGGTTGGACATCGAGCTCCTGATTGTCCGCAAAAACAACTGAAATTATATTGTTGGAAATGTCACAAACCTGATGTGATATACCGAAACTGTTCATATTGTCATCCATCGGTAAACTACAGACCGGGAGTACGAGGTTTGGGAATGGTAACCTCGGTTCAATATCCAACGAGCCCGAAGACGTTAACGAGAGATAAGGGGACTCAAAAGGATTTGGCCTTACCACATCAGAAGGATTAAATTCAACAACAACATTTAATTTACCATCATGTCATTATACTTATTTTAAACGTCTTCAACGGTGCATCAAATATCGGAGGGTGCGGAAACTCTTCCGACAACCGTCGGAAACGAAAGATCCTCGGCCGCGTTTATCAATAAAAATATTAGACAAAAACATTTTAGGATTATTGGATAGTGGAGCTTCAATCACAATCCTTGGGCGAAATTCCTTGGAATTACTAGAATCAGCTGGTACATCACGTCGTAAATACACATCGTGTATTCGTACGTACGGAGTCAGATGACACAAACACACATAAAATCACCATTGATCAGCTTCAAGAGTTAGAAAGGAGCAAGGATTCCTTCCCGTTCTTTGAGGTGTCTGGGCTCGGAAAGACTTCTTTGGTTGAACATGTCATCGATGTTGGTAATAATGCACCTGTTAAACAGAGATATTATCCAACAACGCCGGCTGTTCAACAAAAGACCTATGCTGAACTCGACTGGATGCTTCATATGGGGTTGATCGAAGAGTCCTGTAGCTCCTGGTGCTCGCCCGTGGTGTTGGTTCAGAAAAGTTCTGGTAAAAACACACTGTCTATAGAGTCTCGTCGTTGTAATTCTCTGACTAAAAAGGACGCGTACCCACTTCCCTTGATTGATGGCTTACTAGGTCGTCTAAATAGCACGAAGTACATTTCTAGTATTGATCTCAAAGATGCTTTCTGGCAGATTCCTCTGGCAGAAGCATCTAGAGACAAGACATCCCTCACAGTGCCTGGTTTTCTATTGCATTCCCACACCCCAGACAATGTGTCGGCTAATGCATAAGGTGATACCACACCAGTATCACGAGAATGTCTTCGTTTATTTAGATGATCTATTGGTAGTCTTTTTCACGTTCCAGGTACATATGGAACTGCTGTTCAAAGTTTCGACATTGATAACAGCGGCTGGGTTAACAATTAATCTTAAGAAAAGCAAAGTTTGTTCTGAAAGAAGTGAAGAATTTAGGGTTTTTGGTTGGTGAAGATGGTCTAAGAACGGATCCTGAAAAAGTAAGAGCTGTTGCGGAATACCCAGCTACATCGAATGTTAAACAGATACGTCGTCTTCTGGGTATGGCCAGTTGGTATCAACGGTTTATACCAAATTATGCAAGTGTGGTATCCCCAATTACTAATCTACTAAAGAAAAGTTCTGGTAAGCTAAAATGAACTTTGGAAGCCCAATTAGCTTTTGAGAATTTGAAAACTTTGCTGAATACAAGTTTTAGTCAACCCTAGTTATAATAGAGAATTCTTTACTAAGGTCAGTATGGACCTCGAGTGAAATGAAATTTTTCATACAAAATTTATGTCAGCTAAAGAAATTTGACATATTTCGCTACATTTTCGTCCATGTGGTACGGAGTTAAAGCGAAAATTTGGAGAGAAATGGTTAAAAATCTTAGACGATTTTTACACCTACATAAATGTAATGTATAACTATTATTCCCACCAGTAGGTGGCAGTGTTAAAATGAATTATATAAGAAATGTCATTAGCAATATGGCGACTGAATTAAGTGCACGCACATATAATATAAATGTAAATACAAATCTATTGTGAAGTGATTAAATAAGTCTTGTTTTATTCAATACACTAAAATCATTACCGTAAACATTACAGTGGCGACGGGTAAATTGGTTGAAATCAAGTTTAATACATTAATATTGATATATATATAAAGGAAATAATGGCCGCTGCTCATATCACTTTTGACAAGTATGATACATCCCTGGAAAAATGGGAATTTTATAAAGAGCGTCTGGAAAACTATTTTATAATATCAAAGATCACTGACGATATGAAATCGCCCATGCTAGTAAACTGTTTGGATGCCGAAACCTATAAGGTACTTCGTGACATATGCACACCGGAATTACCAATTAAAAAGACGTACGCGGAGTTGTGTGAAATCATGACAAAGCATTTCACGAAAACTATTGTCGTCCATAGAGAGCGAAGAAGCTTTTATAGCGCAACACGTGAAGAAGGTGAAAAACTAAATTGTTGGTTAGCACGAATTAAAGCACTTTCGGCAAACTGTAAATTTGGGGCACAATTGGAGACTGTTCTTACTGATAAGTATATATATGGTCTAACCGGAAAGGCATTAAACCGTGTGTGTGAGGAAGACGAAACTGTGTCACTCAACAAAGCTCACGAGCTGGCATCGAAATATGATATTGATGAAAAAACATCAGAAGCAGATCTGTTGTATGTATATAAAAAAGGTACAAAAGCGTCAGGGAATCACCATGAACAAAAAGATTCAGCGTCAAAGAAGGTAACATGTAAGTGTTGTGGCAGAGTTGGTCATATTAAACCAAGATGCAGATTCAAGAATTATGCTTGTTCAAAATGCGATGTGAAGGGACATCTAGCAGCTGTTTGCAACTCAACTATCAGTCAAAATAAATACATGTCTGACAAAACGAATGCCGATCAACAAGATGAACATCAAACTGAAGCAGACATTTTGCCAACATTGTATATGGCGGCAGAAAACAACTCGAGTAAGGATTTTATTTTTAATATTAACAATAGTATTGTAAATGATATTTGTAATGACTCGCCTATTTTTATGAAAGTGTTTATTGAAAGCAAAGAATTTAATTTTCAAATTGATACTGGAGCGGGATTATCTGCGATCTCTTTAGAATATTATCGTAAAAATTTTGTCAAGTATACATTAAAACCTACTAGTGTAGTATTAAAAGGATATTCTGGCGAAAAATTAAATGTATTAGGTGTAGTTGATCTAAAGTTAAAAATCAGAAATTGTGAAAAATCCATCAAATTTGTTGTCGTTGGAAACGGAGGTCCGCCCTTGTTGGGACGAAATTTTTTACGTACTTTTAAATTCGGTATATCTGCGTTGGAGCAGGACTTGCATAATCTGCGCATACATTCTTCAGTCAATGTTGAAACGGAGTTAAGGAAATTGTTAGAACAGCACAAAGAACTGTTCTCCGAGGATTTAGGAAAATTTAACGTTAAAAAAATCAGTATTGAAGTTAACGAAAATGTAAAACCTTTGTTTTTCAAGGCAAGACCCATCCCGTTTAAGTGGCGAGACACGATGGACAACGAAATCAAGCGAATGGAAGATTTAGGAATAATATCTCCATGTCCAAATGCTGAGTGGGGCACGCCCATTCCAATTCTCAAATCAGATGGTACTTTAAGACTTTGTGGCGATTATAAGGTTACTGTAAACAGACATATAAAAGATGTTAAATATCCAATGCCTCGTGTCGACGAAGTTTTTGCTAAGCTCAACGGAGGTAAAAAGTTTACAAAATTGGATTTAAGTAGGGCATATCACCAATTCGAATTAGACGAGAAGTCAAGAAAGATTTGTGCAATATCAACCCACAAAGGAGTATTTCTAATGAACAGGCTGCCATTTGGAGTTCGGACAGGGTCTGCTATATTACAGTTGGAGTTGGAAAAATTTTTGACGGGTATACCAGGTATTGTTTGTTTTCAAGATGATCTGTTAGTAACAGGCAATGATAACGAAGAACATTTAAAAAGGTTATCCGAGGTTTTTAAGGTATTGCAGAATGCTGGGTTGCGTTTAAATAAAAAAAAATGCAGATTCTTTGAAGACTCTGTAGATTATTTAGGATTCAAAATAACAACAAATGGTCTTTCAAAAACAGATGATCGAATACGGTCTATAATCAATGCTAATCCGCCAGATAATATTTCACAAGTGAGAGCATTTTGTGGATTAATTAATTACTATGGAAAGTTCGTGAATAATCTCGCAGGTATAATGTACCCTCTTTACAGGCTTATGCAGAAGGATGTTCGTTTCGAGTGGAATAAAAATTGTCAGAACGCTTTTGAAAAGGTTAAATCAGAGATTGTGAAAAGCATTGAATTGACTCATTACGATCCAGAAGCCGAGCTTATTTTAGCCACTGATGCTTCAAGTGTTGGTGTTTCTGCTGTCCTTATTCAGGTCAAAAATTCCATAGAGCGGCCAATCGCATTTGCATCTCGCATTTTGCATGCTTCAGAGAAGAACTACAGTGTTACTGACAAAGAGGGTTTAGCAATTGTGTATGGATTGAATAAATATTTTCAATATTTAGCTGGAAATAAGTTTAAAATTCGCACAGACCACAAAACGTTACTATCAATTTTCAACCCCTCTAAACAAGTACCTGTAATTGCGGCGAGCAGGCTTCAACGTTGGGCATTTTTCCTAAGCGGATTTAATTACACATTGGAATACGTTAAATCTAAAGATAATATTGCTGATTTTCCTTCGCGCTTCCCAGTCGACTCAGCAGAAGGATGGGTTGAAAATGATAGTTACGTAAATTTTTTATCAACCGATAGTAAAAATTATCTCAACCGAGATCTTCTTATACGTGAAACTAAAAACGACCAAATATTGGCAGTCGTACTAAGCTGCTTAAGGTCAGGAACGTTATCTAGCCTTCAAGGAGAAATGTACAGAGATTATAAAAACAATTCAATGGAATTTTCAATAGAAGGAAATTTAATAATGAGGGGTTATAAGTTAGTGATACCTACATCATTAAGAAACTTAGTTCTCGAGGAGTTACATAGATCGCACTTAGGGATTGTTAAAACTAAATCATTAGCTAGAAGTTATGTATGGTGGCCGGGTTTAGACAATGACGTTGAGAAATATGCACTAAATTGTAAGGCATGCGTCGACCAAAGTCCTACTCCTCCAAAAGCACGTCTGATGTCGTGGGAACTGGAAGAAGGTTGTTGGTCTCGCATCCACGTAGATTTTGCGGGTCCTGTGTTTGGATGGTATTTCCTAATAATAATAGACGCATTCAGTAAATGGGTTGAAATATATCACACGAAACACATCACGTCAAAATTCACAATGGAAAAGTTAAAAGAATGTTTTTCCAGATTTGGTATTCCAGACAAGCTTGTTAGTGATAATGGCACCCAATTCACTTCCAGTAATTTTCAAACATTCCTTCGTAATAACGGCATAGCACATGAGTTGACACCGCCAGGTTTTCCTGCCAGAAATGGAGCTGCTGAAAATGTTGTGAAATCATTCAAATTATGTTTAATAAAAATCAGAAGTAAAAATCCATCACATGACATTGGTGATATAGTGTCCATTTTTCTAATGGGTTATCGTAAGTCAATACATTGCTCAACTAAAGAATCTCCGGCAAAAGTAATGATGGGTCGAGATATCAAAATTTTTTTAGATACATTGAATCCAAAATATAAAAAGGAGTTTAAGAGAGATGATAATTCCGCAGTGCGTCAGCGACTTGCAGAAGCTCAAAATAATCAAAAAAAATATTACAAGGGAAATCGTGAAAAGTTTTTCCAAGTTGAAGACGATGTAATGGTCAAAGATTATCGCGATCCAAATAGAGAGAAGTGGACTGCGGCTAAAATTTATAAAGTTTTAGGGCGCAGAACATATTTAACTAAATTATTGTTCAGTGGAAGAATAATAAAAAGACATATTAACCAGATTCGTGTGGGATATACTGCCGATGCAAACGTCGACAAAAGTTATCCACATCCCCAAGATAATAAAAATGCAAACAAACCAGAGGATAGTATTGGAGTCAGTGCTGCATCACAAAACAAGATCAGTACTCCTGTTATTTCTAAACGGAATACAAATACCTTTTGCGATGTAATATTCAAATCGGTAAGTCCTGAAGTTTGTCCTGAAACGCGCGAGCCAGTTTGCGAGGAATTAAAAGAGTCTCGTTATGAATCGTTTTCCAGCGACGACGAATTTGAGGGTTTTGCTATCGAAGAAGATAATGTTGAAAATTCAGATAGTTTAAAAGATAGGCTTAGAAAAAATAATAAAAAGCCTGACAGACTTGGTATCGATTAAGTTAATGAAATGTATATTTTTTCTTTTGTTTGTATTGCAGGAATTGATAATATTTTCGCATAAGCAATTATGTACCTTTTAGTACAAATAATCTAATTATTGTTAAAATGTATATTTTAAAATTATGAGAGGAAGTGTAATGTATAACTATTATTCCCACCAGTAGGTGGCAGTGTTAAAATGAATTATATAAGAAATGTCATTAGCAATATGGCGACTGAATTAAGTGCACGCACATATAATATAAATGTAAATACAAATCTATTGTGAAGTGATTAAATAAGTCTTGTTTTATTCAATACACTAAAATCATTACCGTAAACATTACAATAAATTTATAATAGATGGCGACTTAGTATGTCTCCACAAACTTTTCACGCCGAAATAATGTTTTGAGCATTGTTTGAAGGTGAAATTTTGACATTTCTATTGTTTGGCTTTATAGTTTGAGTTTTTACAGTGATTTGATACAGTTGATTTAAATAGTTTTAATTAATTTGATTTAAATTTTGTTTAAAAAAAATTTCAGAAAAAAAAAATGTGTGCGCGTACTTTAAGTGGTATTGAAAAAAAAATTTAGCAAAAATGTTAAGGAACGGGAGCTAATTTGGAAGCTTGATGACAAAAATCATCGGAACCATCACGCTGTAGCAGCCGCCTGGAAAGAAATTTCTATCATAATGAATAGATCAGGTAATATAACTTTTATTTAGTTATTTTAATAAAGGAAGACCTTTGAGTTTGTAATACTTTTATTCTTTTTTAGTTCCAGAGTGTAAATCTAGTTGGAAATCTCTCAGAGATAGTATGCGCTATCATCTGAAGAATAAAGCGAGTGCAAAAAAATCAGGTGATGCAGCAGCATCATTTGAGGCTGATGAGGTCGACGAGGCATTAATTGGGCAGGAAATTAATTGGGAGTTTTCCACATGCATGCCATTTTTAAATGAACACAACGCGGAAAGTCGTCGGCGGTAATTATTCTACTCTATACACTCTTTATAAACTATCTTAAATAATAATAAAATTTTATTTTTAGAACATACTCATCATGTCCGTCTGAAAACTTATTTTTATTAAACTGTCAAAACCTAGGCACTCAAAAAACTATTCATATCGTATTTCTCTCTACAAAAATATTTTCATTGTCGATTCTGCTAACTAAATTGGAGAGGAGATAAATTTTCGCTACGCTCAATGTCCATACTAGGCTTTAGATGCGATGCTAGTCTAACAGGGGTCGGTAGTGTTTTGTATAAGGTCGATACTGATGGACAAGAGTGTCCGATAGCCTTCATGTCGAAGAAGCTTAATAAAGCTCAACGAAACTATTCGGTTTCTGAGCTCGTATGTCTGGCGGCAATTCTGAGTGTTAAACATTCAGGGGCTATGTTGGGGGTCATCGATTCACAATTGTGACTGGTCACTCAAGTCTGAAGTAGCTTATATCGCAGAAAGACTTGTGTGATCACATGGCTAGGTGGAGCCTAAAACTCAAACATATGGACTTTACCATTATCCACCAAAAAGGTACCCAAAACATAATTCCTGATGCTCTATCTCGTTTTTATGAAGATACACACGAAGAATTTGCCGAAGCATTAACATATCATATAAACGAAGCAAAGCTCGACAATGATGGCTATCGGCACAAAGAGTATACGGATATGATAGCTAAAGTACGGATGTCACCTAAGGAATTTCCTTTGGATAAAATTAGGAATGATAAGCTGTATATTCGTATAGAACCAAGACCTGATGCGATTCCTAACGATGTACCTGTGTGGAAGCTCTGGTTGCCAAAACCGTTAACTTTGGGAATGATTCAGAAATATCATGATGCTAGCACTGCTGCTCATGGAGGGGTAAATTAGAGGTTGGAGTTGCTCCGACGTCTCTACTATTGGCCGGGCAGGTACACAACAATGTTGTGACCTGTGAAACATGCAAACAGTCAAAGGCCACGAACCAGATTTTGCGTCCTCCAATGCAATATCAGTTCGAAACAGTACGTCCATGGCAGAGAGTCAGCACGTCCATGTCAGAGAGATTGGTTGGGACCGTCCCCTCATTCTACACTTGGTCGTACGGTCATAATAATTGTTCTGGATAATGCCACAAAGTTTGTACTATTGAAACCTCTTCGAAGATTGACGTGTTTTTAACCTATGAGGTACGAGAGTTTCTACACAGTGACAATGGTAAACAGTGGCTCAGCAAGTCTTTTCAGAATTTATTATCAGATTTCAGCATTAAACATATCAAGACTAGTGTTTATAGTCCCCAGAGTAAAGCTTCGAAAAGAGTTAACAGATTGGTCCTCGCTGCGATTTGAGCTTTTGTGAAGGGACAACATACCGAATTGGATGTTCAACTGGGAGAGATAGCCTATGCATTGCGTGCTGCAATACATACTGCTACACAGTATTCACCATATTATTTACTGTTTGGTCAGCATCCAGTATTAGATGGGAAGACCTATCATTTGATTAGATCCCTTCACATTCTCGGTGAGAACATTGGTGAAGAGTTGGATCGTTCTGATCATTTGGTCATGCTCAGAGGACACGTACAGCAAAACCTGAATTTTGCATTTAAGAAAACACAACACAACTATAATCTGCAGGCTAGGATGAGGACGTTTTCGCCACAACAACGTGTATACGTTCGTCAACATCGTGAGTGACGCTGCAAAGAAATTTTCGGCTAAAACCTCAAGGAGTGATGTTTTTCGTTCGGTAGGGTGGTTCTTTCGTCTGGTTTTCGTTGTTGGGGTACACACCTTAAAGGTTTTATGTTCCTGGTTTGTATCGAGGGTTCCACGGTGCTGACGTTCATGGTGGGTGGTAGATTTCAATACTCAGTGTCAATTCCTAGGAATTTCGCGGGTATGGGAATCTGTCACTCACCTTGATTTCAGCTACTATTGAATCCTTGATCCCAGATGTTCGTTTATTAAGTGCCAATTCAAAGTTTTTCTGAAATAAAACTCTGTAACAGCATTTTCTTCCGACTCTAAATTCAAGTATTTCAATTCATGTTAATACCAAAATTTTAAGTCGTGGTTGAAATGCTCCATAAAATGAATTAATCCTAATAAAAAAATAGCAACGCAGCAAGAAAACTCACCGTTGTTAACCCAACCAATTAATTTCTTCGCACCAAGCGTAAAGAAATGAAAATGAAATGGAGAGATTTATTTTTATTTGTGGTGCGACTGTACTGAATCAAAACGAAGATTCAGATCAAGTTTTACTTTGAAACAGAAAAGATCGCTTTTTATTTTAAAATTAGTAAGATTATATTTAATTAAAAAAATAATAAAGTTGAAATCCGCTTGTTAATTATCAATGTGATAAATAGAAAAATTAATAAAAATTAATTGTTTTCCCATATGTAAATAATAAAATGGAAAAAAAGAAAACAAATTAAATGATTTAATTTATGCACGTGAATAAAATAAAAATAAAAAAATCTATGATTATTATTTCAACAAATTGCGGTGTTTAATTAGTGAAACCTTAAAACTACGAATTTTGCAGTTGTACATTCAGTCATGGTGATCTCATGCTGCCACGTTGTGATAGTACCGTATGGCAGTTGTCTTGGTTAGCAGAAATATTCGTAGACCTGATGGTTTTTTTTATGTTATTCCAACATCAACACCCCGATTACTGAAGTCGTGTCACATCAGGTGACATGACTATAGTCATGTCACGTTGCTTAAAAATTGGTATTATTGAAGTCGATAAAAACGGTCACGACTAAAACTAAAAATTCTGAAACGAAAAAACTCCAAAACTAAAAAAACTTACATTTCACGTTCTTCAATTTCACAAAAACAATTTAAGACGTTTGAAAAAATTATTGTCACATGAAAAATTGAGGCGACTAAAATGTCATTTAAAGTGACATCTGTCGTATAAAATGACTTGAGGCATGAAAAACGACTTCAACAATACGAAAATTGATACGATGTACTTTAGTCATTAAAAGTGACATGACTTGCCTTCGGTAATTGGGGTGCAATTGTTCCTGTTTGAAGAAACTTAGAACGGATAAGCGACATACAAGGACGAAAGTCGCTTCAAATACATCAACACTCAACATTAGATTAGTAAGTTATATTTTTTTAATAACTATAAAGTTTATTATTAGTTTTTTTTTGTACTACTATTCTAAAATGCTAGGCTAATTTTTTGTGTGAAGAGATTCTCAACTCCGCCATTCGTCGTGGAGATGATTTGTTATCCCGTATGATTTTTTTATAAAATTTTGAATTAAAGTCCGAAATCCTTACAAATTTTGTCTGCTTTTAGATTCTTAATTGTTTTTCGACATTTCCTCGAGCATCAGCAACCTAAAAATTTTGACCCAGAAGCTGTGTAAAATATGCCAGTACATACGTTTCGTCGTCTATTATACAACATGAATAGTTTTATATGAAATTCGATTTTAATTTCCGAGCCCTACTTTTGGCGTCTAAATTTTTTGCAGCATTCGTGTCTGGAACTTTTTGGACTTTGTATGTTTTCAAACCAGCATTAGCTTTAACTTTTCGCACCAAATAGTCAGAGCACTGGGCTAACCGGGCAGCTTTTCTAGTAGATGTGTTTTGAGATCTTTTCATACGCTTTCAATTTTCTTGTCTTTCCCAATATCATGTAGTCCTTGTTTTCTTCCCGAGCCAGGTTTCCTATCGAAGGTCAAAAACAGTTTGACGGCAGACCTTCAATTTTTTGGCCAATTTTTTTGTAGGACCAATTGGGATTTTTTTGAAAATTTTTAATAATTTTAAGACGTACTTCTTTTTTTTCACTCATTTTGATTTGAACTCACAACAAATCAACATGTTTGTCATTAAAAATAATAACTGACAAATTTTTCAAAGATAACTAGATCAAAGAAATTTTTAAATTTTACACCCAACAAAATTATTAGGTAAAACGTGTGTTAAGATTTTTTCAATCTCACTCCTTATATACTATAGTAGTATATAGAACTACTGGTACTGTATAGTATATAGTACTACTGGTAGTATATAATAGCTGTATCAAAGTTGGATGAAAAGATTAAGAGTACGTTGGCGTGCGAAGGGAGGGGGTAGGGGAGCGAAGCCCACGGGATACTCCTTAGTACTTAATAAGATCTAGCGTTTATGCTTACTAATCAGTGATAGAATCCAGGAAGAGATTGGAAATTGCGTTTATCGAATTAAGAGTAAGGTCAATTTGAAGTAGGGTTGAAAAACGTGACGCTATTAAAAATTTTTATTTGTATCAATCTTGTTGAGAATGTTTTTCACTTTGTTTTAACATTTATCTTGTCTACTAATAAGCACAAAACCTTAAGTAAATTCTTACCTGTAATCTTTTTCTCCCATGAAATTTTAAATGCGCGCTCAAAGTTGATGGATGTGCAAATTCTCTATTACATTCAGAACATTTATACAACCTTTCACGTGTATGAATGTTCATATGTATTCTAAGTCCAACTTGGGATGCTAACTTCATATCACAAAATTTACAAGAAAACTGAAAAAATAAATGGAAAAAACTATATGATTTGCTGGAATATTTTTTACGCAGCAACTTTCTACATTTCGGCATTGTGTGCAGGGCGCACACAAGGTGGGGGGGGGGGGGGTAGGGGGTTGGGTCCAGACCCCCCAAAACCAATTATTGTTTAGCATGTTTTTTATTTAAAGTTAGGAATTGTTTAGTGTAACCATAATAAATTAATGAATAACGTACCTGAAGTATCATTATCAGAAGATACGATGCTAAGTACGAAGCTAAGGTTTGTGAGAATTGATCAATTTTTTGAATATTTTTAACGCTAATTTTAATGTTTCGAGGATTAAAATTGTCAGGAAAGACCCACGCCCGTAAGGCCTTTCAGAGATGCCAGAATCCGTGAAAAAAATCACTTTGAAAAGTGACAGCTGTACATCTGAGGACTCGAACAGTAAAAATATGGTCTGGTATTGATGCTCTGGTGTAACGTATGAAGTTGGCAGGCTCAGGCAGAATCGATTTGATCCAGACAGACGCTCATTTATCTATAATGTATTTGTAAAATACCGTCAAATTACGACATAAAAGCAATCCAGATTTGAATTGCCAATCAATTTAACAGCTCTCTGTTTCAATGTAGAATCAAGACACTTCAAACTAATTATGTATGCTGCATGACCTAGCTTTTAAAATCCTTACGATAACGACGCAAAAATATTAAATAGAACAACGTTCTTAGCCAAGCTTAAAATATGAGAATTCCACTTCATATTATTTTCAACCTCAACTACTAGAAGTCTAACAGATTCTTTCTCTTCAAGATTAGTTTTTCTTCAAGAACCAAACTTTTATGAAAACGGTTTAGGCGGTGATAACCTAGAAAAACCGCAAACTTTAGATTCGCTCGTGTTGAAATCAACATTGTTAGATATATCCGAATCCATAACTGTTTTTAAATCAATGTTTAATTGCCCTATAAAATTTGACTTAGTGTTATTAAGTGCTACCGTTGAGTGTAGATTGGGCGTTTCATGAGAAGCATGAGGAGTGCTCTCATAAGCAAAACAATCTTTCATTGTCTTTCTTTAATTATTTTTGACGACTTAAAAAGTTCAAAATATTAAAATTAATGTTTTTTTCAAATATTTTAGCAACAACCGACAAGATTGATATGGGTTTGTAGTTTGTTGGATCCGTTTTAGGCACCTTTTTTGGAGCTGGCTCTACACTACTCATTTTCCCAAAAATTCCCCTTCTTATATGACAGATAAACAATTTGAGTAAGGATTGATGTTAATTTCTTAGCAAATGTTTTAAAAATAACTTAAGGAATACTATCTGGCCCAGATGCCTTAGTAGTATTAATTTTTTAAAGTATTTTCTAAATTATATTTTTATGAAAATGGGGCGGATGCGGATCCAGGAACTGGATTAGGTTGCAAATTAGGTTCCAGTAATGCCCTTTTGTAAATTGCGTTGGGTGCTCAGCAAAGTAAAAAGATTTTTCTCTGCATGTATTAGTTCTACATAATATATTTTTTTCTATTCGGTTTTCATCAGTTTTATTTGGTTATGCTTTCGAAAAGCATTTCCTAAATTTTATTGTTTCTTTATATTTACTCCAAACCCACAGATCAGCCTTCGGAACGATCAATTGGAATAAACTTGCGCATACCCGCAGATGGTATTATTTCTGAGAAATTAGAAGCAGAAATGATTGAAATTAAGATATCTCTAAGTCTCTGCGAATCTGCAGCTTTATAATCCCAAACAAGAACAGGATTAGTTTTAAACGGTTTAAGAACTTGTAAATTTAAATATGTGGAAATCAAATTATGATCTGACCCACCTCTAAAGGTTCTAATACTTTTAATTGTACCAACTAAAGAACATTTGTCAAAAAAAAATTACTACTTTCGAAAAAAATTATTACTATTTCACTCAAACCAACCTTCCAAAACTCCTGGGTAGGTATATTGTCTGAGCGAAAATAAATATAAAATAAAATAATAATAATAATATAGTAAAAATTTTGTTTGACCAATAATGAAACCCCAACAAAAATATTTGTTTTCCAAGGAAGCCAGATTGGATCTTAGAAACGAAGTTTTTATAGTACCATTAATCCTTTAAAGTCTGGTTCCAAATCTTTTATTTCTACTTTTATTGACGGATGTTTGATCGTCACTGACTCAGTAAGAAAAGCCCCATTGTTCGCGAAACGTTTTACTTTAAACTCGATCGTTTTGGAAACAACTAGAGAAATACGCCAAATCCACTCATCAGGAGTCTGAATTTCAAATGAACAAGACACGAAAATTTTGACATAATTTATTTAAATTTTAATTTATTTAATTATTTAATATATATTATCTAATATTATGTACATGTATCAGTGTTAAGTTATCGGCTACGTGGAATTCGACAACCTGAAAGATCCACCGGAATTAAATTTAATTAAGAAATGTCGGAAAATCGGGAATGGGACTCATTCATTGAATCTCCCGATGCAACGAATTTTGCAAGTGAAAATGATGAAATTAATGCCAACGACGAAGAATACCAAGATGATGAAGAACAACCACAGTTTAGAAATATTGGCGTAATACTAAAAATCTGTCAAATCAATGTTGAAGGTTTGACGAAATCAAAACGTGATTTTCTAATCCAGACTGATGAGACAAACAAAATGTGATATATTGCTCCTTCAAGCAACACATAGAGTGAATGATAGAAACTCGTTTGATCAAAGCACTTAATATGCAACGTACCGAAAAGTGGAACACTCTCGTTGAGTCAATGGATTTCACACATTCCAGTAAAACAGCTTGGGACCTACTTAAAAAGATTGAAGGTTCAACCCGTTAAAAGAGTGAGAATAATGCAGTAAGTCCTGACAGCATATAGCGTGTAGTATTCATCAAAATTCAAAAGTGCAAATCCGTAAGGAAAGAACTCGGAAAGTAAAAAATTTACTTCGCAAATCCCGTAAAAGAATTGTTGACTCACCATTTGGATATGCTGTGACAATTGAAGAAGTCAATATTTCAATTATAAACCTGAAATCCGGAAAAGCCTGCGGTATTGATGATATATTTCCTGAATTTTTCTTGAATATCTCAACAAATGCTAAAAATTGGTTAGCGAATTTTTTTACAAATTGCCTCGATTTAGGAAAGATACCGGCAATTTGGAATAAGTCAAAAGTGAGAACAATTTTGAAACCTGGAAAGGCAAAAGAATTACCAGAAAGTTACCGGCTAATATCATTACTTTACATAGTATACAAACTGCTGGAGTGCATTGTTTATAATATAATTTTACCGACAGTTGATACACATATTCCTCCTGAGCAATCAGGATTTCGCCAAGGCAGAAATTGTTGTGATCAAGTGCTCTCCCTTATAACAAACAATGAAGCAGGCTTCCAAGATAAAAAACAAACTGCCGTCTGTTTTATTGACTTGAGTTCTGCATACGACCCAGTATAGAAAAAAAGGTCTCCTGCTGAAATTTAACAAAGATCATCAAATGCAAGAAAACTATCAACCTCATATCATCTTTACTATTTAACCCCCCTCTCTCTCTCTCTCTCTCTCTCTCTCTCTCTCTCTCTCTCTCTCTCTCTCTCTCTCTCTCTCTCTCTCTCTCTCTCTCTCTCTCTCTCTTTTTTTTTCGTTTACATCCCATGGAGGGATTTTGCCGTTTGTGCAATCAGCTTCCAATCATCTCGTTCCATGACCAGTTGACCCCAGTTTCGACATACTATATCACGAAGGTCTTGGATGATGTCATCACGCCAACGTTGTCTAGGTTTTCCTCTTCGACGAACGCCAGCTGGTTGTTGTTGGGACGCTTTTTTAATCATTCTATCTAATGGTGCCCTGTCTACATGACCAAACCATCTAATCCGGTTAGATTTAATGAATCCGATTACATCGCAGCCTCCAAGAAGCTGTCTGATTTCATGATTCATTCGGATTTTATACTGATTTTCAGCAACTTTACATGGACCATAAATTGTTCGTATGATTTTCCTCTCGAATGTTGATAGAATTCTACAATCGGAAGAAGTCAGTGTCCAGCTTTCACTTCCAAAGGTAAGCACAGGTCCGATTAATGCTTTGTAAAGTGTGAGTTTGCACGACTGCGAAAGATGTTTGGATCGCAAAAGTTTTGAGTATGCGTAGAAAACTCTGGCTTTGATATCTGCCTGCATGTCATTTGACGATGTTATTACAGACCCGAGGTATTTGAAGTTTTCTACACGTTCTACTTCATAGTCGCCAGTATTCAGATTGTCGGGTGATATATTCCTGGATGTTGTTAAAAGTTTAGTCGGGATGAGCCGAGCGAGTACGACATTAGCGAATATTTTATATGCAGTGTTGAACAGTGCGATTCCACGATAATTCACACACTTTAGGCGGTCACCTTTTTTATGTAGCGGAACAATGAGAGCTGTTTTCCATTCAGCAGGTAGTTCTTCTTAGTCCCAGATTGCAAGAATCAGATCATATATACGTGAGACCAGAGCTGCTCCTCCATTTTTAAATAGTTCTGCAGGGATTCCATCGATACCTGGTGATTTGCCATTTTTTAATTTTTTGATGGCAGCTTCCACTTCTTCTATTGTTGGGTAAGGGACAAAAATCTCCTCACTTGATGGAGCAATTGCTCTAATAGAATGAACTTCATTCGTCCTATTCAATAGGTCTTGAAAGTGGGATCGCCATACTTCCAGCACATCACGTTCACTTGTTGTAAGCTCGTTGTTTCCATTTTTGATAACAGTAGATCTTAGGTGGAAATCTTTTGTCAGCTTTTGTGCATTGGCAAACACTCTTTCGAATTTCCATTAGCTGCATGTTGGTTGATGTTTTCGATACAGCTCTTCATGTGTTCGCGTTTCTTTTTCCGTAGGAGTTTTGCTGAGGCTTTTCTGGCGCATAGATAATCAGTTTGTTAGCTTCGGGTGTTTCTTGTTAACCATTTTTCTCGCAGTTTTTGTTTGTGCTCAATGCCCCGTCATCAAACCATTCGTTACGTAATTTCGGTGGTCGTTTTCCGATTGTAGTTTGTGCTGCGGATATGATGGTTGATTGAAGCGTTTGCCATTCTTCTTGTATGTTTAATGGCATCTCAGATGGGATGTCATGCTCTTCTATGCTTTGCGTTACAATTTCCTGATATCTATTCAATGTTTCCAGGTGTTTAAATGCTTCGACATTCCAGCGCACGGTCTTTTTTGCTTGCCTATTAAATGTAGATGATAATTTGCACTTATACTTAAAGATGACAAGCATATGATCGGTGTCCATATCAGCACCTCTGTATGATCGAACGTCAGTTACACTTGTAGAGTGTCTCTTAGAAATCATGACGTGATCGATTTGATTTTCAGTTCTTCCATCGTTTGATTTCCACGTTGCTTTGTGGATTCTCTTATGAGGAAAGTGCTAGAAATTACTAGATCATACATCATAGCCAGTTCAGCTACGCGAAAGCCGTTATTGTTGCTAGTATGATGCAAGCTGTTAGGGCCGACATGTGTTTTAAGTTCTGCACTTCTACCAATTTGCGCATTGAAGTCACCTACCACGATTTTTATATCGTGCCGCGGGATGTTATTGATGACTTCTTCGAGTTCTAGAAAGAACAGGTCTTTAATGTCATCTGCTTTGTCTTCAGTAGGTGCATGAACATTGATGATCGTTACATTAAATTTTTGCGTACGGATTCTCATTGTGCATATCCGCATACTAATTGGGCAAAAGTCGATAACATGTTGATTCACGTGACGATGTATGAGAAAGCCAACTCCAAATTCTCCTCCGTTTTCATGACCGCAATAGTAGAGAGTGTATCTCTTGGCTGTTTCGTGAATTCCACTCCCTGGCCTTCTTAGTTCTTGTAACGCCACTATATCCAGTGTATAGCTATTGATTTGGTTTGTAAGTTTTAGTAGATCTCCTGGTCTTCTAAGGCTTAGCACGTTCCAGGTTCCCATTTTTAAATCGTAGTCCGGGTACAGTTTCTGAGGTCGTTCTAATAATGAATCCGAGATAATACGAGGCCTGTGCACAGAATTCATGACAAGTAATTTTTTACGGATATGGGGTGTTAGCCCTTCGCCAAACCCAAATTTTCGTGAATGGGTTCGTTCTGCATCTTAAGGTCACCAGAAACAACCTTTTTACACGTTTATATAGCGAGCCGCTTGATCCAAGACAGACGCCCGTTTCAAGCCGCCCCTAACATGGAGAACAGACGCTTGAGTTGCATTGGTTTTGGGGCGCCATGGTGCAGAATCATTGAGTATAAGCAGTATTTACTCTGCCCCTCTCAACTACACCAACCTAATTCTGTTAGCGTTACCCAGGAAGCACGGCGTGGACGTAGAATTTCGGATTTCACTATTTAACCGTGAGTTCAAAATTCACCTCGGAAATAAAACAAGTAGGTTTCATTCCGTGAACAATGGCCTACCACAGGGTTCTGTTCTTGCACCAATGCTATTGAACCTATATACCCATGACCTACCTGATATCAACTCTCGAAAATTTATATATGCTGATGATCTAGCAATTGCTATGCAATGTGAATATAACGCAAACTCAAACTCTTAAAGCAAACACGGATAAGACTGAGGTATCGCTATTTTATTTATCTAACTTTAATGCTGATGCCACATTAAACGTAACTTTTGAAGGCCAACGTGTCAAATTTTACCCAAAACCAAAATATTTGGGAGTTACACTCAGTAGATCCCTAACGTTCAGAGAGCATTGTTTCACATTTGGCGAAAAACTAAAATTTAGAAACAATATTATCCAAAAACTTTCTACTCCACTCATTTTGCTCCCTATATTATCAAATATCGCACCACCACATTTAAGAAGAGAGCTAGCCCAATAGGAAAAATTAAAAAAATTAATGAAGACATAACTCTACACATACATAACGATCTCCTGAATAGAGGATTGAGTCGTCTTCTTTCAAGATCCCTCCTATGGACTAAAATTGCTCGTCTGGAAAGCATTCAAGATTTTGACATAAATAACAAATGGAGGACATTTTTGCCAACACAGATTTTGTGAACAAAGAACTAATTCAAGACACATCCACTGAAGTTCCTGGTTTTAATGAGCTTCGTAGAAGATGGGTAGCCGTCAACAAAAGTAGATGTAACCACGGAGTAACCAATAGCACCCTACATAAATATAAATAAAACACTAACACTTCATCGGCATGTGATTGTGGTTACTACAATCAAACTATAGCACACATAACTTCTGATTGTCAACTAAGAAAATTTGAAGGTGGACTGTTGGAGTTAAGTAGGCTGTCTTTGAATGCTGTTAATTGGTTGGATAATCTTGACATTAATTTATAACTCATTTCAAAATTTGTAAATATATCCCATACGAATAAATAAGTTAGTATGAAAAATCTTGATTTCAAAACCAAAATTGTCGAACAAAGCCTCCGGTCTGGACAACATACCTTTTATTATGGGGTGTGATAATAGACAAGCTCCTCGTGCTACACCCTGGTTAACGCGAATAGTCTATTCAAACTTGGTAGCCAAACATTTCATTTCGAACTCTTGGCTGTGATACAAAAATAAATAAAAAAAAGGAACCAAAATCAAAATCACAACAACAACGGTACTTTTCAGCACCATAAGACAAAAAATATTGGACCCTCAGTCCGTATTTTGCAATTGAACATTGAAGGCATAAGCAAGTCAAAAACTGAACATCTACAAAGAGTATTAAAAGACTTCGACATCGACGTTATAATTCTGAAAGAAACGCATGCAGCAGATGAAGCACAACTTACCTCTAGAGGAAACATTGTTGGCTACAAATTAATTAGTGCTATTTACCATCAAACATATGAATCTGCCACGTATGTTAAGTCAGAAATCATGAACTGCACCCATGTACTTACACAGACGGACAACGATATTCATCTTATTGTTGTTGATATATCGGACATGAAGATTGTAAACGTATACAAGCCTCCTAATACAGGATGGCCAGCTGCAACTCTACCATTATTTCACCACCCAGCAATATATACTGGTGACTTCAATAGCCATCACACCCAGTGGTCCTACTCAAACAACAATCCCAATGGTATACAACTGACTGACTGGGCGGATGATAACAACATGTTCCTGGTATATGATGCAAAAGACATGAAAACCTTTAGATCTGCTAGATGGCAACGTGATTACAATCCCGACCTTTGTTTTTCCACAAAAAACGAGCAACGTAACCCTATTCCAATATCTAAGGCTGTCTTACAAGGTTTTCCACGCTTTCAACATCGTCCAGTAATTCTTGAGGCTGGAATTCAAATCCCACTCGTTAATCTACTCCTCAACCTAGATGGAATTTTAGCAAAGTTGACTGGGATAAATATAGGTCGGAGTTAGATGTAGTGATTCGCCACCCATTCCTAAAACTTATGATAGGTTCGTTGGAGCCATCATCTCAACTGCAAAGAAATGCATCCCAAGAGGCTTCCGTGAAGAATACATTCCTGGCTGGAGTAAAGAGAGCGATAAATTGTATGAGGAGTACCTTAGTAGTGGTGAAGCAGACGTGGTGTTGCAAACCCCTGACTTATTGCAACTTGTTTTGTAATTTTTTTTCTTCCCTCTATTAATCATCATCAAACAAGAATATTTTGATTGAGTTTTTTTTTGAAAAAAAAATAAGAAAAAATGAAATGTGGGTTGAGGATTTAAAATTGAGGATTATTAAGTGACCAAGCTTTGGTTGAGATAGTTCGTATTTTTTTTTTATTGAAATTTGCTTTGATTTTAATTATTACCTTTGTGATTTTTTTTTTGATATTAAATATGTTTTTATTTAAGAAAATTAAAATATGAGCTATTAGTTAACTATAAATTATAAAAGGAAAAAAAATATTTGTATGTTTGTTGTCCTATAAATAATTAAAAACAAAATTACTGATACGTTACAAAAATAAAATGTGAAATTCTCAAAGGTTAAAAAGGTGAAGTGAAATTATAAGACCAAAAAGAATGTTATCTGTATATCGAGATAATTATACGGGAACAGGACAAAAGGTAAATGTAAAAAAAATTCTCCCGTAATTAAACTTAAAACCTCCATACAGTTTAAATCAGATTTTATGCGAAAGAGTCTATCTATGTTTTGATTTAAAATAGTGAAAATATCATTTCACGTTGAAAAATGTACTGTTTTCCTTTCCTGCTAATTTTCTTTTATGGACCCACAATATTATTTGGAACTAGAAAAGTTATCACTGCAATTCATTAATGTTCATTATAAAACTTGATATTAAATTATCGGTAGTGGATAGTTCATTAACAAAGAAAAACGATCAACGGTTATCACAAAATCAATTTAATCGTCATATACTGTTTCCAACAATTTTAAGTACAGTTTAGAACAAGAATCAACTCAATGCCAAATCAAAACTTGTTCGTTGTCGATATTAGAAATCAAAAGCGTGAGAGATTTGATTTTGATATTAACGAAAATTGTTAGCCGGAGTAATGGACTGGAATAATCAAATGAAAAAAAAGAAGTAATAACTCAATTCGTCAAGATACAATATTAGCTACTTTTTTTATGAATAAAACCAACGTTAACTAATGTGTCTACTAAAAAGATCGTTATTAAAACTAAAACATTAAAACTAAAATCTAACTTAATTAATTTTTAAAATTAGCCTATATTTAATAAGAAGAGAAAAAAAGAAATTTTGTGTTTGTGTTTGTCCACTATTACTTTAATTATTCTTTAATTTAAATCATTTGGATACGTGGTGGTGGGTAAGTAGTTTTTAAGTATATCATTATAAAGAAATAATTTTTTTTATCGAACTATTCCGAAATATAATTATAATTAAAACACATCAATTGGGCTGTTATTTATTGACCAGTGACCAATCCATGGTAAGTAGGCAAGATATTTTATTGGACCAATGACCATTTCCCATCAAATTTTTTATTAATTTTTTTTTTTTAATTTTTTTTCTGTTTATCATTTTCTTTCCGCTTAGCAAGGTCCACACTAACTCACCAGTAATCCCACCTCCCTATACCCTGATTCTTTAGCCGGGATCAATAGCGGTCTGGTATTGAGTTGTGGATAAATATTTCTGATAATGTCTTCAATGATATTCACTCTTCTGTTATTATTAAGAAGACTGGATAACATTGAGGACCATTACAGTGGCTGATGACTTAATTTACTCACTGGACGCCGCGAGGAAACAAAAGTGGACTAGCGCTGTTGAAAACATTGATTTTTCCCATTCAAGCAGGGAAGCATGGAGTCTCCTTCGGAAACTAGGTGGCTCAAACTCCATCACTCGCGATAAAAATGAAATAAATCCAGAGGACATTGCAAATCATATCGTAAACATGTCTCGTTCTTCTATTAATCGCCTTCATAAGAGAACAATTAAACGTAAATTAAGAGAAATGAAGCGCAATTGCTCGTTTCCATCGAAGTATGCGAACTCTTTTAGTAGCGAAGAACTGGATTCAGCTCTGTCCCAAACAAAAAATGGAAAAGCAGCGGGCTACGATGGCATATTTCCAGAATTTCTTAGAAATGCGGGAAAAAATGTAAAACAATGGCTAACTAAATTTTTCTCGATTATCCTAGAAACTGGCAATCTTCCAAAACACTTTAAAACTACGAAAGTGATAGCGATACTTAAACCAGGTAAACCATCCAATGAACCAGGAAGCTATCGCCCAATCGCACTTTTGAGCACCTGCTACAAATTGCTAGAACGGCTCATATACAACCGTATCGCACCGATTTTGAATGACCAGATCCCAGTCGAACAAGCTGGTTTCCGTCCCAATCGCAGCTGCACTGACCAACTGCTCGCTTTAACATCCTACATCGAAGCTGGGTTTCAAAAACAATTAAAAACAGGCGCAGTATTCATCGATCTCACTGCAGCATATGACACGGTCTGGCGAATAGGGATTATATATAAGCTGTTCAATGCAATACCTTGTAACACCATCTCACGCTTAATTAACAACATGCTGAGTAATCGCGTATTCAAAGTTCATCTAAATAATTCCTGTAGTAGGTCCAAAATGCTTAACAATGGTTTGCTACAGGGTTCCGTCCTGGTGCCATTACTTTTTAATTTGTACATCCATGACATGCCTGATACAACATCAAAGAAATTTGGGTACGCGGATGATTGGACCCTGGCCACTCAAAATAAAAACATGGGTGTCTTGGAAGATTTGCTGTCAACTGACCTGGCAACAATGAATAACTATTTTCGAACGTGGAGCTTATTTCCTAATCTAAGTAAAACCAAGAGTTCTTGTTTCCACTTAAATAACAAACTGGCAAAACACGAACTATCAGTGTTATTTAACGGCACTGTCATTAAATACAATCAACAGCCAAAGTATCTGGGTATTACTCTCGATAGAACTCTTTCTTTTAAGCTACACCTAGATAATACGTCAAAAAAACTTAAAACGAGAAACAATATATTGCATAAACTGGCAGGCTCGACATGGGGTGCTACTCCAGCTACCCTCCGCACAACTGCTCTAAGTCTGGTTTACTCAGTGGCTGAGTACGGCGCACCAGTCTGGCTGAATAGCACACATACTCAAAAAGTTGACTGCCAGCTGCATGCCGCGATGCGTACTATAAGTGGTACTATCAGGTTCACTCCTTTACCTTGGCTCCCTGTGTTGAGCAATATCGCTCCACCTGCACTCAGACGCTCGCATGCACTCATGCGTGAACATAAAAAGGTAATCAACAACATCACGTTACCCTTGCACGAATATTACGGTGATCACACTGGTTGTCGATTGAAGTCAAGAAAGCCTCCACATAAAACTGCCAGCAACCTGCTGGCAACTGGTTTTAATATCTTGGATTCCTGGGACACCTCCTGGAATGATTACAATACTTCTGGCGTTTCTATTACTAACCCGACTTCTGCCCAGCCTGGTTTCGATCTGCCACGTCATACCTGGACCACACTAAACCGAATAAGAACGAATCATGGACGTTGTGCTGATTCGTTCTACAAGTGGGGAATCTCAGAGTCCCCTCAATGTGACTGCGGCGCTCCACAACAAACCATAACACACATTGCAACAGTGTGCCCACTTCGACGATACAATGGCGACATCTCAGACATCCAATTGGGAACTCCCAATGTAGTAGCATGGATAAACTCACTCGATGTAAACATCTAATGTTCAAATATACTGCCCAATGTTCAAATATTTTAATATTTTACTTTTTAATTTTTTTAACTAAAAGACGCGCAATCATATTGATTGTAAGCTCATTTAATGTGTATTATTCATGTTTTGTTTTATGTAGATTTCATATGAAAATCTATCTATTTTAAGTTTTATTTTTGTTTTATTTTTTGTTTTTAATGTGTCACAACAAAAACCATATGCTAAATAAAACCTTTTATTACTCTACAAGCCTGCCATGAGAGACGCTGCCATAAATGTAAACGAGGACCTAAAAAAAGTTGATTGGGGTGACAAAAATTTAGTCAATTTTAATTCCACAAAAACAGAGCTCTTTATTGTCTCCAGATCAAAGAGTTCGTCAATGATATTTCAATTAGTATGTGTGAGATCATATAGATGAATGTGAAAACGTTCGTTTATTTGAAGTCACAATTTCCAATGACCTGATCTGGAACGATCATATAATGACAATTGTAAACAGCGCATCAAAAAAATTTGGCCACCTCAATAGATGTAAAAACTCCGAAAATGTTTCACTCCGTATCAATTATTAAACATTTATAAGTCCTATATTCGTCCTTGTATGGAGTATTGTTGTCAAGTTTAGGACGCTGCACCTGTTTCCATCCAGGCTCTTTCTGACTCTCTACAAGAGCGTGTTATGTGAATTGTGGGTGATCGAAATTTAACATAAAATTTTGATTCCCTACAACACCGCTGATCTCGTTGGTTTTTATAAATATCGTCACCAGAAGTGCTCGAATGAAATCAGATCCATTATTACTCAAACATATCCTTTTTTTGTGCAAACAGTCAAACTGTTGCGATTACTCAGTGTTATAGTGATAGAATGCAATGGGATTTCTTTGTCCGTACATTGCATAAATGAAATGCTTTCTACGAATCAATAGTCTCGGGGACGATCAATCCACAAAAGTTTAAAAAGAGAGTGCGGTAACACCTTGGAACGCATGTTGTTGTGGAACCTATGTCTTAAAAGGTATCTATGGTTGTGAAACATATTGCAATTCCTATATCACAACACTTCTTATTAAAATAAGAATTCTTTGGAAAATAAAAAATCAAAATTTTAGTTTACAATTGGCAAATCCCTTATTTTTTCTAAAATATTATGAATAAAAAAATGTATGTCGATGAACTCCATGAAATACGATAACAGAGAAACACGATTTACTTATTTAAGCAAAAATAAAAAAGAATTTCAAAAGAAAAGAGAAAAAGTAATAAAAAACTAACACTAATGCAAATTTTATACAGAAAAAAGCAAAACATTTTTGCAATTTCTTGTTGCCAACAAAGAAAAACCACTCTTTCAATCGCAAGTGTTATGTTGTCTCTATTCCAATTGACTATCAGAGCCATAGACTCGATCGTAGCGACGAAAACTTTAGTAATATTATCTTAATATACTAAATCAATGGTACATGTAAGTAGATATATTTAATCTTTTATTGCTATATTCAATATTTGGTTGGATAATAAAAGGTTGGATCAGAAAAAATATCCAATTACTTAACCACACGGCAACTCGGCATAAACTTTATAACTGTAGCAGTATAATAGCAACATTTTATAACTTTCGTTGAAGAATTCAAATTCGTTTTTAATTTTTGCAAATTCATGCATCATTTAACAGTTTTTTTCATACAAACCATTAGATCGTTAACTGAAATAAAATTTTACCTGTAATTTTCCTCGTGTATGAATTTTCATATGGGCTATCAAATTAACTTTCCATGGAAATTTTTTCTGACAGTGTGCACATTGAAACAAGTTTTTTGCGCGTGTATGGGTCTTCATATGACGTTTTAATGAAGAACGATCTTTAACCTCCTTATTACAAAATTGGCATTGAAACTGCAAGTAAAATAAAAAATATTACAGATAACGTTTAATGTATTTGGAAATTGATTTTGTTTGAAAGACGTTGTAGGTAGGCGATTTAAACTTACCGTCATTCTTTCCGGGTCATGAATTAGTTTGTGTATTTTCCAATTGTATTTTGACACAAACTTTTTACTACATTCTGAACATTCATATCGTTTCTCATCCGAATGACTTTTCATTTGAGTATGATCCGAATGACTTTTCATATGAGTATGATCCGAATGACTATTCATATGAGTGTTTAACCGAGAGTAGAACACATATTTTTTATTACAAATTTTACATTCGTAACGTTTGTCTAATATCTATGAAAAAATAAAAATTATTATAAGTAATATACCTTTTTCAAGTCAAGTTAACTAATTTTTAAACCAAATTAACGAATGAATGTTCAATTGAAATTAAACAATTTTTCAAAACAAATTAACGAACGGTTAAACCAAATTAACAAATTTTCAAAACAAAATAACACATTTTCAAATGAAATTAAGCAATTTTCAAAACAAATTAAACTATTTTGAAATCAAATAAACAATAATTTTCAAATGAAATTAAATTAATTTTATTTCGTAAAATATAATTCATACAATAAAATTTTAATAAGTTTTTGTAAATATAACAAATTATTCCAAAGCAATGCCCGCTGCTGCATTGCTCATTTTTGACATCATATTCATGATAATATATGAACAATCAGTTGCAGTGACTGAGGTTAGAGATACTTCTATTACATCAACTAGCGTTCGGCAGTTGGTTGAATCACCCAGCCAACATTTTTACCTTCGACCAGACATTTTCTATGGGGTTCAACATAGGTGAATACAGCGTTAAAAACATCAAAGTATGTCGAGTTCCACTGATAACTGCCGCGGTTTTGTGTATTGAACAGTTATCTAATACCAACCAAGCATCGGTAATATCCCTACTATTTAACTCTTCTAATAGTTCTGATAAAAATTCACAAAATCTATTAGAATTTGTGGTCGAGTTACCGAAAATTTTATGATGTACAACCCCTTGGGTGTTGATCGCAACAACTAAACTTACGTTTCGACCTCTCACTGTAGGTATTCCTAAATTTGCACGCGTATTGGATCGCGATCTAGCTTGTGATCGCCTAAGATGTAAAATGAAGCCTTTTTCATCTATGTATACAATTTTTTCGCGATCTTGGGAAGCATTGTTTGAATAATTTAATGCATAGGTATGCCGGAGTCCAATTGTTGTTGAAGAGTTAATCCGATCAACAACCCGCCTGGCCAATTTTAACGTAATTTTTAATTTTTTTAGAGCTAATGCTGTATATCATAAAATTTTCGGTAACTTAAGTAAACTAACTTAAGAGTTAAATAGTAGAGATATTACCGATGTTTGGTTGGCTTTAGATAACTGTTCAATACACAAAACCGTAGCAGTTAAAGATCTTATCAGTGGAACTCGACATACTTTGATTAGTGTTTCCAATCCGGTTTAAGCCAGATTGAAATTATCCGGATAATATGCCAAAATATTGCTATCCGATATCCGGTTAATTCACAAAAATAATCCGGATAGCTAAATTCTAACAAAAAAAAAAATTTTGCACTATTTCCCTTTTTAAAAATTTTAATCAGCTAATACTATTTTTTTCATAATAGACGTTTTCGTTTAGACGATCTAAAAACTCATCAAGTAATACTATTTTTTTCATTTAGACGATTTCGTTCGGTTGATCTAAAAATTATAATTCCATTAATTGTTTTGTATTTGAATTTTTTGAAGTGCAATTTATATTTACAATAATTTTTCATTCTTCATAATATAAAAATACTGAAATATAATACATACTTAAACAGAAGAACAATATTTTTGCGTGTCATAATTTAGAGTTCAATTCTTAGTAATTTGAAAATATTGTAATTTGGAAGCAAACGTAGAATTTTGGGTAAGATACCGAATTTTTAGGGTTCCGTTTTTTATACGGAACACTATTGGTGAGAGTAAAACGAGTTTTTCACATTATATCGATTATCTCGTAAACTATAAATGCTATGGACTTGAAATTTAAGGTGCGTATAAAACTAATCTGTCCACATGAAATTACGAATACAAATAAAACTAAAGTGGTTTTCGTTTGGTTTACAGGGGTTCGATGTGAGACCTTTGAGAAAATAGATTTTTTTATAGATTCAAGTAGGGTATCATATGAAAGGGCTTCATTTCAGTATTCCTTAAAAATTTATCTTGGAATTTTACACCTCCCCATTTTTTGTATAATTCTGAATAATGACGTTTTTTTCGTGTTTTCTTAACTCGATTAGCTCCGAACCTAACTTATCGAAAATTTTCAAATGTTTTTGGAATGATAGAAAAATTAGTACAGTTTTAATAAAAAATATATAAAAGTGTCATATTCTCATAATTAGATTTATTAAGGGGGTGGAAATGAGGAGGGGTAAAAACACTATTTAAAATGTGGTCAAGTGGGGTGTCATTTGAAAGAGCACCTAATTTAGAAATCATTGCAATTTTTTTTAGAATTTTGCGGTGCACAGTTTTTGAGTTATTGTCAAAAACATACCGTTCCCCCCCCCCTTCGTTTCGACACTGATTGACAGAAAAATTTGGAAAAATTCACAGAGTTAAGAAATTTGCTAAATTTTGTATGAAAATTATACCGAAGTCTCAAATAATTATATTTCTGTGTGTTTAGGGGACCGGGGTAAAGAGGGTAAAAAAAAAACTTTTTTGACCCAAGCGAGTGGGGTGTCATTTGAAAGAGCACCTAATTTAGAATTTGTTACAGTTTTTTTTAGAATTTTGCGGTGCACAGTTTTTGAGTTATGGACAAAAAAGTGCAAAATTCAAACCGTTCCCCCCCCCTTCGTTTCGACACTGATTGACATAAAAATTTGGAAAAATTCACAGAGTTAGGAAATTTGCTAAATTTTGTATGAAAATTATACCGAAGTCTCAAATAATTATATTTCTGTGTGTTTAGGGGACCGGGGTAAAGAGGGTAAAAAAAAAACTTTTTTGACCCAAGCGAGTGGGGTGTCATTTGAAAGAGCACCTAATTTAGAATTCGTTACAGTTTTTTTTAGAATTTTGCGGTGCACAGTTTTTGAGTTATGGACAAAAAAGTGCAAAATTCAAACCGTTCCCCCCCCCTACGTTTCGACACTGATCGACAGAAAAATTTGAAAAAATTCATAGAGCTAGGCAATTTGGTAAATTTTGTATGAAAATTATACCGAAGTCTCAAATAATTATATTTCTGAGTGTTTAGGGGACCGGGGTAAAGAGGGTAAAAAAAAAACTTTTTTGACCCAAGCGAGTGGGGTGTCATTTGAAAGAGCACCTAATTTAGAATTCGTTGCAGTTTTTTTTAGAATTTTGCGGTGCACAGTTTTTGAGTTATGGACAAAAAAGTGCAAAATTCAAACCGTTCCCCCCCCCTACGTTTCGACACTGATGGACAGAAAAATTTGAAAAAATTCATAGAGCTAGGCAATTTGGTAAATTTTGTATGAAAATTATACCGAAGTCTCAAATAATTATATTTCTGAGTGTTTAGGGGACCGGGGTAAAGAGGGTAAAAAAAAAACCCCAAGCGAGTGGGGTGTCATTTGAAAGAGCACCTAATTTAGAATTCGTTGCAGTTTTTTTTAGAATTTTGCGGTGCACAGTTTTTGAGTTATGGACAAAAAAGTGCAAAATTCAAACCGTTTCCCCCCCTACGTTTCGACACTGATTGACAGAAAAATTGTAAAAAATTTACAGAGCAAGGAAATTTGGTAAATTTTGTATGAAAATTATACCGAAGTCTCAAATAATTATATTTCTGTGTGTTTAGGGCACCGGGGTAGAGAGGGTAAAAAAAAACTTTTTTTGACCCAAGCGAATGGAGTGTCATTTGAAAGAACACCTAATTTAAAAATCATTGCAATTTTTTTTAGAATTTTGCGGTGCACAGTTTTTGAGTTATGATCAAAAATGTTCAAAATTCAGAGCGTCCCCCCGTGTATCAAATATTTATTAATCGTTTTGAAAGGGTAGGAATGGTAAGGTGAAATAAAGCTTTTTTAACCCGAATAGCAATATCGAGTGGGACTGGCGTGTACATTTTTAGTCATGTCATCCTTTATACTGATTCTTAGAGCAATTCTTAATTTTGCAACTCTTTTAGAGTGAATATAACCAGTTATCCAAAAGAAAGAAGACTTTATTTCAAAATTATCACGGTCCTTTACTATCTATTGTATATTGTATTGTATTGTATGCCATAAGTGGGCCCAAAATGTGGCGTAAATTCTCAAGGTTCAAATCAGATTGATGTGATTTGTTAGTTTGTGTTAAGATCCACGTTTGTAATCCATTCATAATTACTGGTTTATTAAATTTCTTTGTATAACTTTAGAAAATGTTGAGTTTTAATTGAATGGTAAGTTCGATAACTTGCAATTATTTTAGGGTTAATATTTGTTTAATATGCTATTGTTTAAGTCAAACATTGATCTTTTGTTAATTTTAAATATTGTTAAAATTATACGTTGTTTTTCAAGCACCGACCTAAATGTCGAACTTATGTAATCTAACACAAAAAAATTGTTGCTATAGAAAGAACTGAAAATTTTAGTAAAGCGATGAGCCTATAATTCTATGGAACACGAAAAATATAGCGAAGCTTCAAGTGATTTTATTTCTATGTGTTTAGGGGATGGGAGTGGGGAAGGGTGAAAAATTGTTTTTTGACCCGCATAAGTGGGATGTCATTTGATAGAGCACCAAAATTAAAAAACAATACAGTTTTTTTAGAATTTTGCGATGCACCGTTTTTGAATTATTCTCAAAAAAGTGCAACAAAAAGTTAGTCCCCCCCCCTATACGTTTCTTCGTTGACTGACAGAAAAATTTGAAAAAATTCATAGAGATAGGAAATTTGATAAACCCTTAACGAAAAATATAACGAAGCCTCAAGTAGTTTTAATTCTACGTGTTTAGGGGATAGGAGTGAGGAATCGTGAAACAAAGGTTTTTTGGCTCGCATGAGTGTCATTTGAAAGAACACCAAAATTAAGAAACATTACAATTATTTTAGAATCTTGCGATGCACAGTTTTTGAATTATTGTCAAAAAAGTCCTATTTTTAGCGTTAACACCACTCCACCCCTAAATTTCGTCGTTGTTTAACAGAATTGAGTCGTTCCTTAGCTACCATAAATAGCTATGGATATCATTTAACCTAAAGTAATATTTTTTATATCATTTCGATCAATTTAGATGAGATTGACATTAACTATTGATATTTACGATGAACCATTTAGTTTTTATGTGTCTATGGTCTGGCAATATAAACCCTTTACAACACAACTTTATGTAAATTATTTTGATATTGTTTTCTTTACATTCACGGAACCCTTGACGAGCGAATTTTATTCGCACTTGTCTGACTTTTTTATATTAGCATAGTTTTCTTGTCAAAAACGTTTCATTTTAGAATTGGATTGGACTTATCATTTAACAATCGTTTTCTTCTACGTGTTATAAAACATCATTGTTACAGGAACTAAATTTATGTGCTACAAAAATGGCAACAGCTTCGATAAGATCTGAAGTGTGGCATCATTTCGAAAAATATTCACATGATAATGCAAAATGCAATGCAGGAGACATTATTCAATGCAGAGGCGGATCAACTTCGCCAATGATCAATCATTTAAAAAGACATGGCATGATTATTTCTAAGAAAACTACAGAAAAAGACGAGGAATATGGTGATGTTCCATCTAAAAAGTTAAAAACGCAACAGAGTACATTATCATCGTTTATGAAAAAGGTTAGCATAGGTGAATTATTGGCAAAATGTGCAGCTAAGGATGGCTTCTCACTTCACGCAATTTTAAAGTCAGAAGTACTTATCGAATTCATTCAGAAAAGAGGATATGTAATGCCACGCAGTTCAACCACTATTCATAAACATATCTTAGATTTCTATGATTTAAAAGTTGATGATTTAAAAAAGAAGTTGCATATATTGAAAGCTCATGGTAAAAAATTTAGTATTACCGTTGATGAATGGAGTGATATCAATGTTAGACGGTTCTTGAATGTCTCATTACACTCAACAAAAGATGTGTTTTATAATTTAAGACTAGTACAAATAAATGGTAGCTGCAATGCTGAAAAACGCAAATGCTGGTTCAAACTAAATTATTTCAATTTGGGTTAGATTTTTTCGACATAGTAGGTTCTACATACGATGGGGCATCAGTTATGCAGAAATATGGGAGCCTTATTGATGCAGAAAGCCAATTGTGCTATAACCACGCGATCCATTTAACCGTTGTACAAGTTTTCTATAAAAAAACGGAAGAAACGATGCTTGATGAAACGAGTGCTGAAGAATTCGATGAATCTGAAGTTGACGATGATGTCCTTGATGAAAGCACTTTTAATATAACTACAAATACAGCAATTGATAATAATATAAATTTCATTATAGTAGAGTTTTAGTTATAGTAGATGAACGACGCCATAAAAATTATGTCAATATTTCTCTACGACAGGAAAATATAAAAATAGCTCTTGTTGTATCAAGAAAACTCATAAAATTTTTTAAAAAATCATCTGTCCGGAATGCAAAACTCCAAAAATATGTTAAAGTGCAAGAGGGGAAAGAGTTATGTTTGCTGTTAGATTGTAAGACACGTTAGAACTCTTTAATTCCAATGATTGAAAGATTGTTAAAACTTCAATTTTGTATAAGTCGTGCGTTACACGAAATTGGAGAGATGGAGCATTTATATTCAGAATCAAATTTTTGAGTTCTCAAAAACATAGTTGATATTTTAAAGCCAATTGAATTAGGAGTCAACGAGCTAAGCAAAAGAGATGCAACTCTTTTAACTGCCGAGGGTGTTTTTAAATTTATCTTTAAAAAATTAAATGTAAACAATACCGAAATTAGCAACAACATGTTAATCACATTAAAGCAGCATATTGCCAAAAGAAGAAATGTTGAGCTAGTTTCATTAACCCCTTGCATCAATCAGGAGTCTGATTCGTGGACATTTATTTTGCTTTGTGAAACAATCACGAGTCTGACTCGTAGAAATTTATTTTACTTTCTAAGACAATCGCGAGTTAGACTCGTGATAACAAAATAAATTAAATTCATGGCATCACTTGACTTCATTTCAAAACTGTGATCGAACGAATGAACCGATTTCAATGAATTTTTTTTTGTTTAAAAGGTACATAGTGACGCCTTATGAAAATATTACTTTAACAAAAAATATTCATATTTTTAGATGATTTTTTAAAATTTTATTTGTTCAAACATGGTGATTTCAAAAAGTATCGTTTTCTTCTCTTTCATAAATATATGTATAAAATGGCGGAATCAATATGGCAGCTACAGGCTTACGGCCTCACTCTGAAAGTATAGAAATTTGGCTACCAACACAAATTTAAAATATCAACAGATGTGTTGTTTTACTTAGGATGTTGATAATTATAAGTAGTTTTAACTTCCGAGTGGTGTTAAATTTTTTATTCAAAATGGCGGCTCGTAAATATAAAAATATAAAATTAAAAAAAAACAAATAAGATCTCTCGTTTTTATATTTTCTTTCATAATTTTGAATATTCATTAACTGTTTACAAAAAACCTGGAAAATTGCACTTTTGAGATGTTTTTTGGAAATTATAGAAGTTTTGTCTATAATTTCCATAACAATCTTTCGGTATATATTAGCCGATTTTTTTTATAAATAATTTTCTACAAAAAACTTCAAAACAAATAAATAAATAAATAAATAAAAATAAATAAATAAATTAATAAATAAATAAATAAAATAAATAAAAAAAAATGAAAATATATAAATAAATAAATATAAATAAATAAATGAAAAAAAAATAAATAAAAATTATTAAAATAAATAAAAATAATTAAAAATAAATAAATAAATAAAAATAAATAAAAATATATACAAATAAATAAATAAATAAATAAATAAAAAATAAAAAATTAATAAATAAATAAATAAATAAATAAATAAGTAAATAAATGAATTAATAAATAAATAAATAAATAAATAAATAAAAAAATAAATAAATAAATAAATAAAAATAAATATATGAATAAAAATAAATAAAAATTATTAAAATAAATAAAAATAAATAAAAATTATTAAAATAAATAAAAATAAATAAAACTAAATAAATAAATAAAAACAAATAAAAATATATAGAAATATAATAAATAAATAAATAAATAAATAAATAAATAAATAAATAAATAAAAATAAATATATAAATAAAAATAAATAAAAATTATTAAAATAAATAAAAATAAATAAAAATTATTAAAATAAATAAAAATAAATAAAACTAAATAAATAAATAAAAACAAATAAAAATATATAGAAATAAATAAATAAATAAATAAATAAATAAATAAATAAATAAATAAAAAATAAATAAATAAATAAATAAATAAATAAATTAATTAATTAATAAATAAATAAATAAACAAATAAATAATTAAATAAATTAATTAATAACTAAATAAATAAATAAATCAATAAATAAATAACTAAATAAATAAATAAATAAATTATTAAATAGATAAATAAATAAATAAATAGATAAATAAATAACTAAATAAATAAATAAATACGCAAGTAAGTAAGCAAGTAAGTAAATAAAAAAATAAACAAATAAATAAATAAATAAATATAAATTAAAAACTAATAGCACTTGTTTTTGCGAAATACAAAACAAGTGTTATTAGTTTTTAATTTATATTAAAATGTTTCGCCAAGTGCCGACAGTCGACACAATTGAATTTATTTAAATAAATAAATAAAAATATATAAAAATAAATAAATAAAAATAAATAAATTACCAACATTCTTCGTCCAAGAACGCATATGTTGATATTTAAAATTTGTAATTCTAAATTGCTATACTTTCAGAATGAGGCCGTAAGCCTATATCCTCCATTTTGAATTTTGAAAAGGGGCATACGACATTGGCAAACAAGAGACAATAAGCTACAATTTTTGCCCATAAACTTTCTGAAAAACCTAAATCATTCTGAAGAGCAGGGGGTCTCCGAGTTGCAAAGAATGCCTCATATACAGGGTGAGTTTTTTAAAAAATGCCAGGCTTTTATCTCGAGAACCATGCTTGATGGGACAAAATAACCCAAGATCATATTTGTTAAGCGTCGAGGGGGACGTCCAATGGTAATATTGAATGACCTTGAAACTCATAAGTATTGGAGATATATGCCAAAATAGGTTTTTTTTAAATTAGAACCTATACATTTCATATTTTTTTTAAATTAAGTAAATCAAACTACACACTTTTTGCCTACAAAATTTTTTTGTAAAGTGTACGATTTTGTAGATATGATGAAAATTGATTTGCACTACAGCAAACGTGTCTGCGCTAAGTTCTTCAGAAAAAAAATAAAATTTCAATAACTCAAAAAAAAACAACGAAAATCAATTTCACGCAGTAGACCACGATGCAATAATATTTAAATTAATGAATGATTTTCTTTGTTTTTTTTTAATTTATCGAAATTTTCTTCTTTTTCTGAAAAACTTAGCGAAGACACGTTTGCTTTAGTACAAATCAATTTTCATCATATCTACAAAATCGTACACTTTACAAAAAAATTTTGTAGGCGAAAAGTGTGTAGTTTGATTTACTTAATTTAAAAAAAATATTAAATGTATAGGTTCTAATTTAAAAAAAACCTATTTTGGCATATATCTCCAATACTTATGAGTTTCAAGGTCATTCAAAATATTACCATTGGACGTCCCCCTCGACGCTTAACAAATATCATCTTGGGTTATTTTGTCCCATCTAGCATGGTTCTCGAGATAAAAGCCTGGCATTTTTTAAAAAACTCACCCTGTATATAGTTATTACTTAATTCAAATAAATAAGTAATCATTTCAAACACATAATTTATTTTAACACATAAAACTATATGTTTTATGTATTAAAATTTTTATACCTTTAAAACAAAAAAAGTTCAATAAAATCCCTGCACTAGTTTTTTTTAATAATACTGAAATTACTTAATAATAATAAAAATTTACAGTAAAATATATCTTTCAAACATAAAAAATAAAACAAAAAATTAAGATTTTTTTTAAATCGCAAGGTTTGAAAACTTAAAACTAATATAAAATATAATTTTTTTTTATCAGTATAGTACTTTTAAAAAGCCTAACTGAAGTACCTTTCAAACAAAAAAAAATTATTAAAATCGGTTCACCCGTTCGAGCACAATTTAACTTTTAACTTTCATGTTTCTTAAAAAAGTTCGAGCCACCCTGTAGCTTAGAACTAGTGAGAAAATAAAAAAATAAAACACATGTGTTAGTTTTTTTTTATTATACTAACGATCATCAAAGTTTCAAGAAAATTGGAGCATTTTTTTAAAAGAATTATTTTCCGCACAAAATTTTTCAAACAAATAGTTCAACCAAACATAAATTTTTTTAAACAAATAAAACCGGGAATGATAGTTTCGACGATTTTAGTTATGTATCTAAAACATCAGCAATCAGTTATGCAAAAACGGTAATGAAACGTTTGTTTCCAGATACCAAAACAACCGAAAACGATGATCTAATAGTGGAGGAACAAGAAGATAAAGAAAATGAAAATTTTCAAACTGCAACCGATCTCACCGATAATACATTAGTCATGGAATTGAAAAATACGATTTCATCAATAGCAAATAGTAAAGCCAATCGTTCAAATAATTATTCAGCACTGGAAAAGGAGTTTAATTTATATAGCATAAATAAAACACTAACTCCTAGCCTAGAAAAGCTTTTTGATGCTCTGAAGACCATTCAACCTACGTCGACCGAAAGTGAAAGAGTCTTTTCGGTTGCTAGTATTTTCTTAACAAAAATTAGAAATCGGTTGCAGTTGCCAATGTTAAACGCACTTGTATTTTTAAAACATTATTTTTCTGATGAAAATAAATTTTGATTGCAATTTTTAAATAATTTACTAATTTTTATTTTTTGAAACTATTGTTTTTATTTAAATGCACTATCCGGATTATTATCCGGATATCCGGGTAATATCTTTACATACTATTATACTTTACATACTATTCGATATCCGGATAGTTAAAATCACGGATAATTGGAAACACTAACTTTGATGTTTTTACCGCCGTATTCACTTATGTTGAACCCCATAGAAAATGTCTGGTCGAAGGTAAAAATGTTGGCTATACAACACTTGGGTGATCCAACCAACTGTCGAACGCTAGTTGATGTAATATATAGAAGCATCTCTAACCTCAGTCACTGCAGCTGATTGTTCAAATTTTATCATGAATAAGATGTTAAAAATTAGCAATGCAGCAGCGGGCATTGCTTTGGAATAATTTGTTATATTTACAAAATTTATTAAAATTTTATTGGAAAATTATTGTTAATTTGATTTCAAAATAGTTTAATTTGTTTTGAAAATTGGTTAATTTCAATTGAACATTCGTTAATTTGGTTTGAACATTTGTTAATTTGGTTTGAAAATTAGTTAACTTGACTTGAAAAAGGTATATAGTAATGCCTACTAGGCATTGCTCCTAAATCTAATTTAAGTCGGAGAAATCATCATCCAAAACTGTGCATGTCGGTGACCGATTGATAAATCACATATTCCAGTCTACTAATAGGGTGCAAAAAACTCAAGGCTGAAAAATTAATTTCATCAGTTTGGTTCAATAAAGGACATATTTATGTAAGATTTCCAATGATACGGGACTTGGCGAACCCGAGGTACCTGAGTTATGGTGGGCTCTAGCCTGCTATTGCAAACCGAAAACCTGTTGTCATGTCTAGCAGGAACGGGGACCTTGGCTTAGCCGCCCGGGTCGCGCGAAGGTTCTCACTTATCGGCACCCTCTGGTGAGTACACACTAGAGAGGACTCATGTAGGGTCAAACCATAAAAGTACAAACCCCTGGATACCTGTCGCCCCCCAGTTATATATAGACTTCTAACAGGTATAGACGAAGGCCTGTTGGTGACCTTTATTGCGTCTTAACTCGTGGGAACAACCTTTTAAATTTTTTGAAAATTTTGTTTTAGCCTGTTTATTATTTCTTACATCCTATCATGAAATATTGGCCTATGTGATATTTTGTTATATGATGGGATTTGTTGTTTAGTTACCCATTTTTAAAACAAATTATATTTTGATCAAATGACTATTACATTTGATAAAAAATTTAAAATACACATCCAAAATATTTGTGAATTGAATGCCAACCGTGACGCCGTGCAATATCATCTCGAGCACGACCAACCTCATATTCTTTTTCTTACAGAAACACAAGTTTCTGAAAACTATCCCTACGACGTAACACTAAATCCTAAATATAGGCTTGAATCAGCTTTCAAACTTCATTAAGGTGTATGTGCATACATTCATGAGAGTGTTGCATATAAACGCTTTCCAAATTATGAAGTACATGGTGATGGCTACAGCACAGTAGTATTAAAGGTTTGTCTACTTGAAATTTCTTTTTTCACAATAGCCTTATACCGGTCCCCAAATAAACATAATCCCAATTTTTTTAATCTCTTGACTAATGTTGTCGATGAAATTAGAGCACAATTTCAAAATTGTGAGGTTATCGTTACCGGTGACTTCAACGTCCACAACAAATCGTGGTTGGAATTTTCCAAAATGACCGACGACGACAACAATAGAAGGCAGGCAAAAATATTTGCTGCATCGCACGACCTGACGCAGATTGTAAAGAGTCCAACTTTCACTCCTCGTAATGGCGGTGATAAAAGTTTTTTCTTAGACCTTTATCTCACATCTATGCCAGATATTACGAGTGTCGATGTCGATAAGGGTAGTATTGGAAATTCTGACCATTATCTAACCACATCAGTTATCAAAACTGATTTGCTACAAACTAGAGTTACCAAACCCCGTAAAATATTTCAATTTTCAAAAATGGACACCAATGGGCTCCGAAGTTTTTATCAAGGTTTCCCTTGTGATCGTCATTGTTTTTATACTGATGATGTAAAGGTGTTTCTGCTCAAAACTTTACTGAAACCATTCAATTCGGTATTAACAAATTCGTTCCCTTTTCAATAATGAAACCACAATAAAAATATTTGTTTTCGAAGGCAGCCAAATTGGCTCTTAGAAACAAACGTAGATTATTTAATATTTGGATTCATAAAAAGAACTCTGTTAATCGATTCCAATATTTAAACGCTAATAAAATGTCAAACCAGATAATTGAAAACGAAAAAGCAGAGATTGACAGAGCGAAAGCGGAAAAACTTTCGAGTATGTCAATATCTGACAAAAGTTTTTACAGTGCCATTAGTTCTTTAAATTGTGGTACTAAAACTTCTATCCCTCCTATCATTGATGGTGACTCAATCATTACTGACCCTGCAAGGAAAGCTACATTGTTCGGGGAACGCTTTGCTTCAAATTCAACAGTTTTAGAAACTCCCAAAGAAATACCCCAAATCCAGTCCTCAGGAGTTATTATGAGACAATTACATTTCAAACCCAAAATTGTCGAAAAACTTTTAAGGGGCTTTAACTTTTAAAACTTTTAACTTTTAACTTTTAAAAACTTTAAACTCGATTCAATTCAACATATATGAAACACCCTAAAGCATCTTCATAACGATGATCGTTGATCGATTATCAACACATCAAAATACAACAACAATCGAATGAAATAAATATAATTGTTGTTGTAGTAATAATTAAGCGACAGTAAAAAATTATTTCTTTTTTTGTTAATGGAACGTTCCGGACTAAAGATGTTAGATTTTTCTAGATTGTACGGAATTTAGTATTTAAGCAGGTACTTTAGGCAGAATGGAATTAATTGTAAACAAAACGTTGTACCATGTGTATAAAATCGTGTAAATAAAAGTTATTTTTAAATTAGCTTTGTAAATAAAGTGTTATTGAGGAGAAATATTTTGTGTATTATTTTCAACGCTGTGTACTGGAAATTTTACAATCAACCGTTGGAGTTTCGAAGCTGTTGGAAGAATATTCTAGATACGAATATTGTTTGCTGTATTGTTTTCCTGTTGTTGTGGAACAATCAAGGAGTTGAATACTTAATAAAATCTGGCGTTTGTGCTTGCTAATCAGTGATAGAATCCAGGAAGAGATTGGAAATTGCGTTTATCGGATTAAGAGTAAGGCCAATTTGAAGTAGGGTTGAAAAACGTGACGATTTTAAAATTTTTTATTTGTATAAATCTTGTTGAGAAAGTTTCAAGAATGTTTTGCACTTTATTTTAACATTTATCTTGTCTATTAATAAGCATAAAACATTAAGTAAATTCTTACCTGTAATCTATTTATCCCATGAATTTTTAAATGCTTGTTCAAAGTTGATTGTTGTGCAAATTCTCTATTACATTCAGAACATTTAAACAACCTTTCACGTGTATGATTGTTCATATGTTGTTTGAGTCCAGCTTTAGTTTTCAACTTACTATCACAAAATTTACAAGAAAACTGAAAAAAGAAATGGAAAAAACTATATGATTTGTTGGAATATTTTTTACGCAGGTACTTTCTACATTTCTATCCTTTCAACATTGTGTGTGATACTTGTCTAGCTTACCCGAGCTATGGGCCGGGGCTCTTATCCGCTATTACATACCATAAACCCGTTCTGATTAGTGTTATAATTTTTCTTCCGTAGTTCATATAAATTGTTTATTTAGTGATACTATACTGTCATTGTGTAAACATGGGCCTTTTTCCTGAATATACATCAGTAACCTCTTTAAGGTTATTGTAGAGGTTAAGGTTATTTCCTCTTAGGAAGACCGGTGTGCAGATGTCGGAGTGATTAGAGATGGCAGGCTATACTTTTGTATGTTTTTTCTTGGGTCTTAGGAATTTAAGGAGATCATTAGAGGAATATATAAATACAATATTACAAGTTCACAATATAAAAAAGTCATTCTTAAAATTTTGTAAAAAAACTGCTCACGAATTAAAAAATATTTGAAATAATTTTCAGCATATCAAAATTTTAGTTTACAATTGGCAAATCCCTTATTTTTTCTAAAATATTGTGAATAAAAAAATGTGTGTCAATGAACTCGATGTAAAGAAATACGATTTACTTATTTAAGCAAAAATAAAAAAGAATTTCAAACGAAAAGAGAAAAAGTAATAAAAAACTAACACTAATGCAAATTTTATACAGAAAAAAGCAAAAAAATTTTGCAATTTCTTGTTGCCAGAAAAGAAAAACCTCTCTTTCAATCGCAAGTGTTATGTTGTCTCTATTCCAATTGACTATCAGAGCCATAGACTCGATCGTAGCGACGAAAACTTTAGTAATATTATCTTAATATACTATATCAATGGTACATGTAGATATATTTAATCTTGTATTGCTATATTCAATATTTGGTTGGAGAAAAGGTTGGATCAGAAAAAATATCCAACTACTTAACCACATGGCAACTCGGCATAAACTTTATAACTGTGGCAGTATAATAGCAATATTTTTATAACTTTCGTTGAAGAATTCCAATTCGTTTTTAACTTTTGCAAATGCATGCATTTAACAGTTTTTATTTCATACAAATTATTAGATCGTTAACTGAAATAAAATTTTACCTGCAATTTTCCTCGTGTATGGATTTTTATATGAGCTAACAAAGCAGTTTCATATGTAAATTCTTTTTGACAGTGTGAACATTGAAACAGGTTCTCGCGTGTATGGAGCGTCACATGACGTTTTAATCCTGATTTTCCTTTAAACTTCTTATTACAAAATTGGCATGACAACTATATGTAAAATTGAAAAAATTGAAGATCACGTTTAATGCATTTAGAAATTGATATTGTTTGAAGGAGCCGATTTAAACTTACCGTCATTCTTTCCGGGTTATGAGTTAGTTTGTGAATTTCCCTATTGCGTTTTGACACAAACTTTTTACTACATTCTGAACATTCATATGGTTTCTCACCTGAATGACTTTTAAAATGAATCTTTAATGCATAGTTGCTATAAAATTTTTTATTACAAATTTTACATTCGTAACGTTTGTCTGATATCTATGAAAAAAGAAAAATTATTGTTAGTGGGTTAGGTATTGTTCTTAAATCTAATTTAAGTTATTGAAATTACATTTATAAGATTTTTCTAATCAACAACTCATTCATATATGAGTAATAATATAAAGTTTGAGCAGAAATAGCCAAACGTATACCAGGTTCATAGTTTTCTAATGCATCACTAAATATTTTAGAAATGGAAATCTTTTATTGCTCTCGGAACATTACTGAGTGCGCACGGGATGGGCACAATATTGTGTTTAAGGTATAATAACAAATCACTTTTTATTTCTAATTTAATTAACGTTTAATTATAAATTCAATTTTGTATAATTACAAATTAGGTGTTGATCGGTTTTATCAGAGTGCTAAATTTTCTGTTTAGTTTTTGTTAATTTTTTTTTTACTAAAATGTATTGTGTAGTAGGAATTACAATATGTGTCACAAGAACACATAAAAACCTTTTAAAACCATGGTCCCACAACAACATACGTTCAAATTGTTCATGGACGTAAATCTTTCTTTTTTTATATTTTTGTTAATTGTGCAGTTTTATATTAAGTAATTTAATAAATCTCCTTAAATTGCAATTTGTATTTATGGAATAGATTGTGCTTCTTAACATTCTGCCGCTTGTTGAAATTACCAAATTTCAAAGAAGAAGTAATATGGAGGACAGTAATATTGTTACGATTTTAACAAATTCATAACACAATATAACATTCAACATTAGTGAAGGCAAACTGTACAAAATTACGAAACAAAATTCGTAATGATCATTTCCATGATCAATAATCATCACCAATGAACTTTCCCGCATGGAGGGATCAGTTTTTATTGTTTTGAAATTTTTTTTATTTTTGATCTACGGGTGTGACAACCCCGCGTACTCCAGTCCCTGCTATTGGCATACGAGTTAACGTGAGATATCACATACCACTGGCAATAGCAGTGAGATATCACTAGCCAAGGTGACATCTTATGGGTGGTGGCGGATGAACTGTATTCAGTCAACGGTAGCACCCTCAATCTTAGCTGTGAAATAATCCTTGATGATGAGACGCTATTGCTTCCTTGAAGAAACGAGCCTTCATATAACTATGTGTGGGCTTTAATCTTCAAGAAACACAAAGCGTCACAGGATCAAGGAATATGCAACCGGCTGGATTATTGGCGACTACATTTTTGTTTTGTTTCAGCAAATTTTTGTAAAAATTTGCTATTTACTTTTTAATTTACTTTTATTTTCTCTATTCTATCATAAAATATTGGCCTATGTCATATTTTGTCAGTGATAGGATTTTTTGTTTAGTTATCCATTCTTTAACCAAAAATATAAAAAAACAAAAAAAGAAAGATTTACCATCAACATTTTTGAACGTATGTTGTTGTGAGACCTTGGTCTTAAAAGGATTTTATGTGTTACTGTGACACATATTGTAATTCCTACTGCACAACACATTTTATTAAAAAAAAAAAATGATCATCATCATCAATGATTATAAAATCTTATATATTAATACGCTAAAAAAAACTTTGTACAGCCTAAGGCTTTTTTATACGAATTTTGATTCATTTCAAATTTTCACTGCTAACCGATATTTGTGTAACTTAGATTTTAAAGATTTTTGAGATATTTTGGATCATAAATCAAAAAAGTTATAGACGAATTAAAATGTATTTTTGAATTTAACGGCCTCCCACATACAATATGAAATGGACTTGCCCAAATCATATATTTTTTTTTTTCACAAAAATTTGTTATTCTTTTATACATTTTATTTTAGTCTTCTTATGTACATTGATGTGAATGCATGTTAAAATTTTGTTTTGTTTTTTGTTTCTTTGTTTCACAAAAACGATACGATTTATTTTTTTATACATTGTAATTTGTATTTTATTTTAGTTTTCTTATAAATTATTATAGTATTGGAATTATAGTATTGTTTGATAGTACTGTTTACAATTTGCATATTTATATTCTCATTTCTCAAAACAAATAAAAGAAGCTAGGAGGGCCCGGCGTGATTCGCTACGCTTATAAATAAAGTTTTTGCGTAGACATTTCGTTGACGTAGAAGCAATGATTTCAAAAAGTGGTATTGAGATATGCTAGGAAATAATTTTTAATTTTTCTTTTTAAATATATGAATGAAAAATAATCAGAACTCTAGCTGATCAGTTCGGATATATGAAAAATTAGCGATCAAATAAGCTTATTTGAAAACTTATTTGATCGCTAATTTTTCATATATCCGAACTGATCGAGCTAGAGTTCTGATTATTTTTCATTCAAATATTTAAAAAGAAAAATTAAAAATTATATGCTAGCATTTCTGATTACCACTTTTTGAAATCATTGCTTCTATGTCAACAAAATGTCTACGCAAAAACTTTATTTATAAGCGTAGCGAAGCACGCCGGGCCCTCCTAGTATATATAATTAGGGATTGCAATTCCGGGATTTCGAATCTTGAAATTAGAACGAATTTTCCAACATCGAAAAACCGGTATTAGCATTTTACAATACCGGTATTTCAATAAAAATGAGAAAATAGTGTTTTATTTTTAAACTCAAAAATCCCTATAACGAAATATTATGTATTTATTTCTATATACATATACAAAAATCCTTAATGTGAAACATATGTCGTTTTCTTTTTAACAAAAAAAAGTGATCTAAGAGCAAAAAAAGCAGATGTGAGATCACTTTTTTTTGCATTTCGTATTTTTTTTCTACAAAAAATTGCTCTTTTTTTGATATGAAAATATTTTTTCTGAATCTAGAGTTTTTGGTAGATCAAGTTGCAAATACAATAAATTTACACAAATACATTTACAAATCTGTAAAATTAGTAAACAAACAAGACGCCATTTATTTATCATTATTTTTTTAAAGTGAAATAGTTATTTGTTTAAATAAATGTTTTATTTAAATCGTGTTTTAAATCCAAAATTAATAAAAATTATTTAATTAAATTCTAAATTAACAAAAACATTATATGAGAGTTCACAAATACAATTGCAAAACTAGATCAAATTTTTTCATATTCGTTTTGTGAAAAACAAAATCTTAAGAAAATCGCTTTTTTTGCTCTGGCAATAAGAAAACGACAGTAGTCGTATTTTATTTGCCCAATTACACTAATAATTTCATGTGTCCAAATCCAATTCTGACTAAATAGTTGGTTTTGAAAAGTCAGAATTTTATTTTAGTTCGCGTACTCAACACGTTATTCGCTACCCATCATTTTTTATTTCTAAAAGTAGTCAGAATTTCAAAATTTTGAAGTTTTGATAATTTTGTAGTATTTTATTTTCCCAATCGAAATTCGCATTGAACTGTCAAAACGCAATTTTCAAATAAAATGAATCGATTTGGATATCGAGTGTTTTCTGGAGGTTGGTAGTCTTTGTTCAGAAAGTAAATAAAAAATATAAAAATCAGCAAACTTATTTAATTTTTTATTATCGTTAATTTGATACTTCTGCGTGTTAATATACTTATATTACTTTAACTTATACTTATTATCCTTACATTTTTATTAATAAAGACTAAATTCATATTGTCAAAACTGTAAAATTTTGAAATTCTGACAACTTTTAGAAATAAAATATGATGGGTGTTGGCACGAATGGCGTGTTGAGTACGCGAACTAAATACAACTTTGACTTTTAAAAACCAACTGTTTTGTGAGATTTGGGTACATGAAATTTTTAATAATAATTAGCTACTTCTTTTTTACCTAAATCATCAGTAATTTTATTTCGTGATACAGGATATTTTTATATCGATTGGTGATTCGGTTTGTGGATATTGTTAGCATAAAGAATAAAGCTAGCAATAACGAATAAAGATACCAATAAAGATCGAAGTAGTAATCATTTTCTAGTTTTTAATGTGAATTGTGATTGCAATTTATTTATTTAAATGTTCTTGCGGCCGGTCGAAGAGCAAGTAGTAGACTGTATGGTTATTTTTCAAAAACTTAAATTTCCGCACCACGGTCTCAACTATGAACTTGATGACTGTATAAATTAATAGTGATGATGAGAGTTATTCCAGGTCGATGATATATAGCTGTGGTTAATTCTTGTAGTAATGAATTGGTGATGAATATTAATACTGGCGATGAATTTACGATTCCATTTCGATCAATATATATATAACTTCATTTAATTTCAGCAGCGATGATTATGTGACAACTGATTGACTTTAAACATAAGCAGTGGCTAATAATGGCGAATGTATTATTTCACGTCGATGCACACATATGACCTTGTTTAATTTTTTGTAGCGATGATTCAAACACAAGCGATGAAATTATGATGGCGATGATTGGAGTACTTCAAATTGATGAACATATATAGCGGTAGTTAATTTTTATAAGTGATGATTATGTAAAACAATCTTACATATAGAGCTCTGCATGAATGTCTTGATTTTTCGTGTGCAACGTTATTATCGTTATACTGCACACTTTATTTCATAATTTGAAATACATTGCACACTATAATTAAAAATAAAGAGTGCAACCTTAATTTAGTATATTGTCAAAATCCTGTTTTTGTTTTACATTAGAGCTCTGTATGAATATGTCGATTTTTCGTGTGCAATGTTATTATAGTTATACTGCACACTTTATTTCATAATTTGAAATATATTGCGCACGATAATTAAAAGTCTAAAGAACCTTATAATTTAGTATTTTGTCAATAAGGGGTCGTAAAATACTCGAATATTAAGTACCCGGGTAGTAATTATTTTAATCAAATACCTGGGTACCCACGTTACCCGGGTATTTGGGTAATTAAAACAAAACAAATTTTTAACAGGTCAGTTGTACATATTTAATCAACTTAACTTAAAAATACGTTAAACAAATATAAATGAATTCAATTTCAAAAAAAGAAAAATGAATTTTTATAATCATTTGTAAGATTCAATATAACTTCGTGTTTAGAAAATAGTATTTTCAAACATTAATTCATTAAGTGTAAGCAGCTAACGAACTGCAAATTTTGGTTAATATATTGTTGGCTACTGAAAACATCCGCCCGACTAGAAATTAGTTCAGTATAGGGTCCGATCCGGATCAGGATTGTCTGAAGACTGATCAGGGATGAATCAGGCCTCCTAATCCGGTCATGATTAAAAATCGTCACGCCATATATGATCCGTTTAAATGATCCATGCCGGATCCATTTCAAAGATCCATTCCGGATCCATTTCAAAGATCCATTCCGGATCCATTTCAAAGATCTATTCCGGATCCATCTTAAAGATCCATGCCGGATCCATTCAACAGTTTCATGTCCGGTCTGGTCAAGAGATCCATACCAGATCCGTTCAAAGGTTTAGAATTAATTTTGTTCTTAAATATTAATTTGACATTAAATAAATGAACAAAATATTACCATTTTTCCTTAATTTTATTCATAATTTCAAGTACACTTTAAATGCTTATATATTTCAACAGTAAGTTTGTTAATTATTTCTTATTTTTATTTTATTTAGTCCAAGTTTTGGCATTATTGATGACTTTTCCAATGGTATCATAAAACTCTTTGTCACATAGGCTCTTATTCAGGTATGGATCCAAGTTTGGATTCGAAAACTAACTTCACCCATACCTGCTTTAGATCACTTGTCATATTTCGAATAGAATAATTTTTGAGCAACATAATAAATATTTCACCAATTACTGCTAACAAAAAACATCTGGAAATTCGAGAGCAAAGAGGAGACGCAAGATAAAAATTTAAATTATATGCTTTAAGGTTAATAAGCAAGATCCCTCACAACTGTAAGTTTGACAATGCTGTTTTCGATTCTAGAATAAATTTGTACTTATTAGTACAAAATATTAAACAATTAAATAGATTCAGTCTACAGTTAATTATTACAGTTATATTATAATTAACTTTTAAGAAAGTTATTAAAAATTCGTGAAGAATGAGAAAATTTTTTGCACAAAAAAATTTTAAGTCAAGTAAATGTACTATTATGACGTCGATATTATAATCAAAATAATAATTCAGTTATACCATTAACAACGAATTTATTGTTTAATGAGCAATATTATATACAGAATGGATCAGGTAAAAAAACTAAATTTTGTATTATTATCTAGTTCAGGACATCGGCTAAGATGAGTTTTTTCGATCAGAAACTGATCGTATGACTGGATCAACGGATAAAGTACTGCACGCTGATCAGTAACTGATCAGATAGCCGGATCAAGGGAAACGATACTGTACGCTGATCAGGAACTGATCAGATGGCCAGATCAAGGGAAATGGTACTGTACGCTGATCAGGAACTGATCAAATGGCCGTATTACGGAAAATCTGATCCGGATCTGATCATAATCCAGGTTCCCTGAACTAATTTCTAGTCGGGCGTTCGCATGCCGTGGATGACTATACATCCACGGCATGCGAATGGATGTATAGGTGCCTGGACTGGCGCCGATTTCATGTGATAATTACCACATATTTTAAACTTCGTGAAGCGCCTGTCCTTGACGAGTCCGAAAACTTTTGTTCTACTATTTTATTCGAATCGGCCGTTTTTTTGTTTGGCAAGCTCCGAAAAATGCCGATTGTCCGGAATCTTGTAATTTTTTTTTTAACTATGGGGATTGTTAATTTGTTTTAGATCACGAGGGTAAGCTTGTTCGACCAAAATGAGTCTGCTATTTTGAGTCCGACAACTGACATTTTGGTATGTTTGAGTTGTCGGACTAGACTAGACAATAGCAGACAAATTTTTGTCGGACAAGGTTACCCACGTGTTCTCAAACAAATTTACAACCCCCATAGTTAAAAAAAAAATTACAAGATTCCGGGCAATCGGCCTTTTTCGGAGCTTGCCAAACGAAAAAACGGCCGATTCGAGAAAAATGGTAGAACAAAAGTTTTCGGACACGTCAAGGACAGGTGCCTCACAAAGTCTAAAATATGTGGTAATCATAACATGAAATCGGCGTCAGCCCAGGGACTAGTAGGATTTAAAGTAAACGGTAAATCGTACGAATTATCCAACATTTGGTGTCGCTTACCCCTATTTGTCTCCATAGTTCATAAATCGAAGTGATTGATTGATCAACGTTTAAATTTTCTTTTTTTTTCTTTCGTTTTACTTATATTGTATTTATGAAGCAAGACAATTCTGTAGTTCATTATAGACTGAAGTTTGATCCCGCTCTCCATTAGAAGAGTTTGAGCGTTGATCTGAAATTCTGATGTTTTTTTTCCTTTGAGTATAGAAAATGTTTGTTTCTTAATAGATGAAAAACGTGATCTACAGAGGTGAAAAAGTCGAGATTTGAACTTGACCAGTTTTGATTTTTCTGAAACTTGGCATATTAGTAGTAGAACAAAATAAAAAATACAACTTATTTTACAATTTTTTGAAGTTATTCTTCTTTAACGCTCGTTGTACACATTTTGATGGGGTGTTGGTCGAGAAACCGCGTCACGCTTTTTTTATAATGGATTTAGAAGTCTCGTCTTTATCACCAAAAAACATAAAGTTCAAATTGTTTTTGACTAAGAAAACTAAGAAAAATCAACGATTATCCGCAAAAATTTTGTAAAGTGTGTGTAATGTGTATAATGGTCCAACTTGAGAGATAGGATAGTTTTTATCTCGATTAAAATGAAATTTCTCATTTTACTACAAAAAAATAATTTAAATTTGTTTATGAACTATTACTGACTATATATTAAGCATATTATATAAAACATATTACTTTCTTCTGTCCGTAAATCAAATACCTAAATAGGTTAAATTTTTCATACAACTTTGTATGGGAAATTTTGGCAATTTTTATGTTTCTTTTTTGAGCGACTTAGGATTACTATTTTATATATTATTACGCTTAATATATACTCGATAGGATAGTTTTTATCTCAATTAAAAGTTTTAATATATTTTCATTGCGAATTGAATGTTAAATGTGGTTCATAAACCATCTTTCAGATGGCGGCGTAAATTAGTTAAGTGACACAACTTAATCATGAACTTTTTAAGTGTGTATGAGTGAATGACCAAAGAAGTATAACTTCCACCGTCTGGTCCGACGCAGACCCTACTTTTTTTTTAAGTGCATAGCTTGAGCATAGGGGCACCCCAACATGCATGAAAAATGAAAATTCTGCCAATCCGATATAACTTTGAAATGAAATTGCTCAAGAACGGCTATACTGATTTCAGCAAACTTTTTTTTGGTTTAATAGATTATTACTTTCAGTTAGCCGTTTGAAAAAAATTAGTTAATTGTTTTTGTAATTAATTTTTAAATGAAAATATTAAAAAAACTTTTTTAAAGATGGCGCTAGGGTCGAATATCAATTGGAATTTAATTAATTTTTTTCCTGAAAATAGTTCTATCCTTATTCTAAAATACATCAAATTTACAAAGAGGCCTTTAATTTTTGTTTTTGAGATATTTAATTTTAAAGATTTTTAGTACGACTAAAATTCTAATTTTTCATCATTTTTTCAAACTCATTTTTTCTTCCATTAACAAAAAATGTTAAATTCAATTAATTTTAACTTTTTTTTTAATGTAGTTCTATCTATCCTTACTTTAAAATATTTCAAATGTACAAAGAGGGGTTAGTTCGTGTTCTTGAGATATTTATTTTTAAAGATTTTTGGTCCAACTAAAATTAGAATTCACACAAAGTATTGTCTAGAAATTTAATGCAAAAAATCCCATATAATGTAAAAGCATTTCCATAATATGGAGTCTAATGACAGTGGAAAAATTCAACTTAAGTAAAAAATAATTAAGTGATGAAGAAGTTTCAACTTTGAAATTATCATCGCCTCAACGGCGTAATCGATAGCGTGTCTGCCCAAAGATTCGAGCCGGGCACTGACGAGGGTAGGTTCGAATCCGATCCGAAACACGTAAAATGTGAATTGTAGTTTTTTCTGAGAAACTTCAAACCATACCTTTGAATTGAAAATATTCCAATTACTTCTTTACTTACTTGAGTTTAATTGATCTCAAAAATCCAAAATAAAATTAGAATGTTTCATCACTTTTTCGAACTTCAGTGGTTAAAATTTTTTGTTGATAAAAATTGTTCGTAAAAATAATGAACAATTAGAATTTTAAACGGACTAAAAATTTTTAAAATTAAAACATCTCATGGACACGAATTAACGCCTCTTTGTAAATTTGATGTATTTTAAAGTAAGAATAGAACTATATTTAAAAAAAAGTTAAAATTTAATTGAATTTAGCATTTTTTGTTAATGGAAGTTGTTTGAAAAAAAATGATGAAATATTAGAATTTTAGTCGTACTAAAAATCTTTAAAAAAAATATCTCAAGAACAAAAATTAACCCTTCTTTGTAAATTTAATATATTTCAGAGTAAAGATAGAACTATTTTCAGGAAAAAAATAAATTAAATTCCAATTGATATTCGACCCTAGCGCTATCTTTAAAAAAGTTTTTTTAATATTTCATTTAAAAAAATTATTACAAAAACAATTAACTAATTTTTTTCAAACGGCTAATTAATCATCTATCAAACCAAAAAAAGTTTTTTAATTCCAGAGCAATTTAATTTCAAATTGGCAGAATTTTCATTTTACATGCGTTTTGGGGGTCCCCCTATGCTCAAACTATGCACTTTAAAAAAATTGTAAAATAAATTGTATTTTTTATTTTGTCCATACTATTAATGTTTCAGCCGTACATTCTCTATGGAATTGTGATATGGGGTAATAATTATAAAGAAAAACTTCAAAGTTTACAAGTATTACAAAATCGTTACTATAAAAAACTTATTTTCCTTAAATTGGAGAACATCCACTGCTGAAATTCATTCAAAATATCAAATACTACTAATACAAGATTTATATAAATTAAATGCAGCTAATCACTGTAATAATATCATCAACAAATTAATACTCTCTAATACCAAAATAAATTTTCTAAACTCAGGCTATAATACCAGGAGTACTGGTTTCTGATAAAAAATATAAAAATTTATTCTCAGAGTTATGGCGAATTTTCAGCTTTATATGGTGCAATCAAATGCTACAACGATTTAACTGAAAAAATAAAAATTGAGAACACAGTACAATATAAAAAACAACTCAAATCTTATTTCTTTTCTAAATTATAATTTTAATTTTGTTATTTTATTGATCATCTCTAATAATTTTAATCTTTAATTTTTTTTCTTTTTCTTTTAATTATTAATGCTTCTTAAACTATTAATTGTAACAATTTACAATTACTTTTGTAATTATGTTTTTTTTTTTTTTTGTTCTACTTGATAATAGTTTTGTTATTATTGTTATTATTATTTTTGTTTATAATTGTTTCTTTTTTTTCACACAACACTATTAGAATTTTTTTCTTTATATTCCTATTAAATTTTTATATACAGTCCCCAAGAACCGACAGGTTCAAGGACAATAACTTTTGAATAAATAAATAAAATAAATAAATAAATAATATGCCAAGTTTCAGGAAAATCGAAAATGGTAAAGTTTTCACAACTCGGTCTAGAACACGTTTTTCTTCTATAGTTTAAAAACTAATTGCCTTTTGGAAAAATACCATGATGCAAATATAACAATAATGCTATGATATTCTTTTGCCTTCGTCTATTAACATCGTTGTTCAAATTTTAATATAGTTCATGGGAAAGAGTATTAATCTGGTTTAATTTTTTTATTACAAAGTAAAAAGCACCTTAAGCTGTTATACCGGTAGCCCTTTCTTTACTCAGTTTTTGTACTGCTAGCTATTAGCTATAAGCGGTTCGATAATAATCTAATTTTTTAAAAATATTCTATATCCTTATCTTTATCATTAATTTTTTCAGAGCCTAATCGTGTGCAGTATTAATGCGATTTCAAAAATCAATTTATTTTATTGCTGTAGTTAGAAGGTGATAAAATTTTAGTTCTTACTGGCGATTTCTTAAGTGCACGAAGACATAACTCGAGATTCTGCTATTTTATCGTTTTCA
>OY856188.1:21825875-21960473 GCA_963693315.1 Diogma glabrata | reverse complement strand
AAAATCTTTTATTTTTCATATTTAATTTATTTAACGTTTAATTATAAATTAAATTTTGTAGTATTAAAAATTACAAGAAGAAATAAATTGTACAAAATTATTTTTTTGTTACTCGAGGTGATGATCGTTTTTTTTTCAGAGTGATAAACTTTTTTCTTGGTTTTTGTTAATTAGTTTTGTTATATTCGACATATTCAAGTCAGTTTATTTTTTTGCAAACGTTTTATAAATTCAAATTGCAACTTAATATTATTATTATTTGTTAACTGTCCAGTTTAATATTAATTTAATAAATCTGCTTAAATTGCAATTTCTATTTATGAAATACAGAGTGTTTTTTAATAATTACATTCATATGATTTTTCACCGGAATGAATAATCAATCGATGTTCCGATTAAAAAGATATTGTAAGCATCCAAGTCTAACTATTCAAGCTGGTAAATAAACAGCTTTTATATGTTTAAGTTTTATTTTTAATTATGTGATTTCATTTTCCATGTATTTAGCATATTTAGATTTATAATTTTTTATTTATTATGTTCGTAACATTTTTTAAATGCTCTATCGCTTTCTCTCTGTCGCGCGCCCGAAATGCCTTGTTATTGTTGGATTCAGGTATTTTATTTTATAAGCCCGGCTTGAGATGTTATCTTCCGGGTCAAGTAGATCATCCCCACGATTGTAACCCCCAACTTATGTGCGAACGAAATAACAAGAAAACACAATATTGTTGTTTTGAAGAAAGTGTTTATTTCCAAGTTGTCGTGTGATACCCGTTCAGTCGGTCAGTAATGTTCAATTGATTTGAGATAAGTTCTTCAAGCAGATTAACTTTCGTTTTTGTTCGGTTGTTCCGTGATTTTGAATTCTACATTAGTTTAACGTTAGTCATGGATGAGTATGTGACATTCGAGTATTACCTTTGATAAGTCAATCGTATTGTCTGGTCAAGCAACTAATAGAAACTCTTACCTTTAATCTAGATGTTTCATGTCTTTTATGTCGTTTTCTTTCTACCAAAAAAATTGTTCTAAACACGCCCATTTTTGATCTAGATCAAGTTTTTTTGACATAACGTATTCTATTTGACAAAAACGTGATCTTTTTGCCCTGAAAATAAATCTAGATTTTTTCGTAGAACAAGTTGTAAACACAATAGAGTTGCACAAATACATTTACACATCTCTCAAAATTTCTAAACAAACAAAACCCCATTTAGTTATTATTATTTTTTTAAAGTGAAATAGTTATTGTTTTAAATAAATATTATGTTTAAATCGTGTTTTAAATTAAAAACTAATAAAAATTATTTAATTAAATACAATTAATTACTAAAACATTAAATGACATTTCACAAACACAACTACAAAACTAGATCAACTTTTTTCTTATTCTTTTTAAGAAAACAAAATCACTTTTTCTGCTCTAGCAGAAACATTCCTATTTTATCCCTAGTTTATCTTTTAAGGAACATTCCTAGTTTATCCCCCAAATAAATTAGCGTTTTTTTTTCAGATAAATAGAAAGATTAGGTCCTCTGCATCCTAATTATAAAAAAAAAATTGCGGAAATGAGGGGGTCAAAAGTTATAAAGGATCAAACTTTCAATTTTACCTTGGTCCCCCTCTTTGGTTTTTTAGAAGTAACTTGATTTGATATTTGATTTTTTTTTTTAGACTCGCTTCTGCGACCTTGCACAACTTCGATCAAAAATTAGACCCCCCCCCCCCCCCCGCGTCGCCCCAAAAGTTCTCAATAAAGAAGGTGCAGGGGTCGCGGAGGCAACGCGGGGGGGTGCTACTTTTGATCGAAGTTGTGCAAGGGGTCAAAAACAAAAAAAAATCAAAAATCAAATCAAGCTACTTCTAAAAAACCAAAGGGGGGACAGATGTATTTTTTTTTAATTTTAAAATTTTAGTATGTGATAAAATATAAATAAATCATAAATAAAAATAAGGAAACAAAGAAAAAAAAACTAAAAAAAACCCAAAGGGGGGACCAAGGTAAAATTGAAAGTTTGATCCTTTATAACTTTTGAACCCCTCATTTCCGCAAACTTTTTTTCATAATTAGGATGCAGAGGACATTTTATTTCTATTTATCTGAAAATAAACGCAAATTTATTTGGGGGATCAACTAGGATTGTATCAAAAATATTGATATTATATGAACAAATCTAGCAAATTTTAGTTTGATCATCAATAAAAATATCATATTTAGCTGATTTAGAATTTACTTACACTTTTAATACTGATCTCATCATGGTCCAATTTATTTTGTCCAGCATTATAAGGAGTTATAGTTTCCTCACTCTCGGTTTCATTTATTTCTTTTTTAATTTTATCTATTGATGACTAAAAATGAATTAATATTGTTAGTTTCAATTTATTTCTATAATAACGGTAAAAAATATATACTTCTTGCAAATTTTCCGGTTCCAATTTAATGTTTATTTTATCTCTAATTACTAATCTTTCCATTTTAATTCATAAATTTAAATATGTTGTTAAACAAATCATTGTCACAGGTTACAACTGTTATGAAAACATTAAACAACCAAAAGTGACAACTGACATACGTGGTTTTAGAAAAAGCAATACCGAAAACGATAAGTTGTTGACAGAACGCAACCAATTGTTCTCACTTTGTGTGGAGTTCTTTTAGCCAAAAAAAGTGATATACATAAAAAAATTGATGCAAATCACTTGAGCGTGTTCTTGCAGACAAAATTTTTGATGTTTTTTCTGATGTAAGACTGTTACTAATGTGGAGTTCTTTCAGGTTTCTGATGTACATCAATTTTTAACTTGGCTGAGAGAACAGACAAACCACATGATTTTCATTATAGGCCGTGGCCCATTTCTCGATGAAATTGAAATTGAAATTGAATCTGCAAATCGACTAAAAAATTTCAATTTACTCTGCTATCGTACTTGAGTAAATTTTGACAGATTGTGTTGAAATTCAAATAATATTTGTTTTTCAATAGTTATTTTTTCGTAATTAAATTTTTGTAGAAGAAAATAAAGCAAAACAAAATAAAATATTTCAGCGAGAAACGTCAAAATTTCAATTTCATCGGCATTTTTGAGAAATGGGCCACAGCCATTATTGTATTGGTAACAAAACAAACCATTGGCCGTGGCCCATTTCTCAAAAATGCCGATGAAATTGAAATTTTGACGTTTCGCGCTGAAATATAATTTTTTGTTTTGCTTTATTTCCTTCCACAAAAATTAAATTTCGAAAATATAATAATTGGAAAACAAATATTATTTGAATATCAACACAATCTGTCAAAATTTACTCAAGTAGGATAGCAGAGTAAATTAAAATTGTTTAGTCGATTTGCAGATTCAATTTCAATTTCATCGAGATATGGGCCACAGCCATTTTCGATTTAAATTTATATTAAAATAATTGTGCAAACATAAAATATTTATTCACTTTACCCATAATTTATGTTTAATTTAATAAAATTCACCTAATAATCACAAAAAACTATCCACAAATAGTAAATTCAAAAAATGCGCACGTTTGTTATTGTTTACGTATGTGTTTGGATTAGTTTTTGCTGGAAGACGAATTTATCAAAAAATCTCAATTTCATAAAATAGATGAACATCAGAAAAAACATCAAAAATTTTGTCTGAAAGAACACAACCAACACGACATCAATTTTTTTTATGTACATCACTTTTTTTTTGCTGAAAGAACTCCACATAAGTTTATACCACCGATACTTTAATAGAATAATAGTTTTTTGCTATTATAGATGAACTATCGATACATTGGGCGTTTATACCACATAATAGCATTATTCGATCTGAGGTATAAACCCCTAGAATATTGACAGATAGAATATGGCACCCGTTTTTCAAATTTGAATATAAAATCTCATCAATCGAAAAGTGTTTCAACAAAAAATTATTAAAATTAAAACTAAATTTTGAGTGATTTTGATACCGCACCTAAGATTTTGCGTTTTGACAGTTATAATCTTTTTGAATATACTCCTAGTGTTCGGTCGAGACAACGGTAGTGTTCGGTCGTGCAATACCATAATAAATAACACGAAATTTTACGTCAAATTTTTTTCTGCTAACTTCACTTCGTTGAATATTATGGCAAACCGGACCGAACAGTCAAAAGATAAAAAGATGGATTTATACGTCAACCTTTATAGGTCACTTTTATTTCAATTAATTTTAACACAAAAGAAAAATTTTGCCCGAAAACCACAAATCAATTTTATTATGAATAGAATTATCACAAAAATGCAAGCATAAACAAAACAAAATCAAAAGCGTTAACAACCAAAATAAAATATTTTTATTGTTACCTAAATTCAAAACATTTTTACATTTAAAACCAGCAAAAAATCTGATTTTTTTCGTGATAAATGGCTGCGTATAGTACTTCGAAAAATCATGATTTTTTTTTATCACACTCCTAATGTTCGGTCGAGACAACGTGATAAAAAAAATCATGATTTTTCGAAGTACTATACGCAGCCATTTATCACGAAAAAAATCAGATTTTTTGCTGGTTGTAAATTTTAAAATGTTTTGAATTTAGGTATATTACGTATATTATTATTTAAACGTATCTTATTCGCTTTTTCCTTTTGCGGTTTGCCTTTTTTATGGCAGGTAGCCAGGTAGCTCAACCATTGAGTACTAGAAGCAGAATATCTAGTCTCCTAGGTGGTCCTAGTGATTTCTTTAACATTGGCCATTTCAATGCTCAGAGCCTTAATCCCAAACTTAACTCGTCTAAGCTTGAGGAAATTCGTCTTCTACTTAAGAACAACTGTCTTAATTTGGTGGGCGTGTAAGTTCTGTTTGTTTGCGATAAATTCAGTTTGTTGAATTATTTCAGTATTCATATAATAGTTTTTGAGCTTCTCGGTTTAAATTAAAATTATAATTTTCGAAAAAGTTCAATGGTTTCAAGGCCTTTGACTCTGTTGACCATTCTCTGCTGGTCTCCAAACTCAAGTCCCAGTTCTTGGTATTTTCTTCTGCATGTGACCTAATCTACTCATATGTAACAGGCCGTTTTCAGTGTGCCTTCTCTGAAGGTAAGTTTTCCGATCTGCTTCCTGTCACAATTTTGGGTCCCTTGCTTTTCTCGCTTTTTATCAACGACATTGCTCTGTCTTGCTCATCTGTTACTATTCATCTCTTTGCAGATGATGTCCAGATCATCCATATTCTGAGTAAGTTATCCTCACTTGTGTTACTTTCCGCTGACATGAAATCTGACATTCAAGCACTACGCAGTGATCTTGGTACCGTTAAATCCGATTTATCCGCTCTTCAGCAGGAGCACCTTGCTCTTTTAGGTCAGTTTGAGTCTTTTAAGTCTAGTCATGGTACTGCAATGACTACTCATGTCGATGCGCAGTTGGCACCGTTCCAGAGTTCACTTGCCTCCCTTCAGCATGCTAGTGACAATTTCCAGTTAGATCTTTCCAAAGTCCAGCTTGAGAGTCTTAAGCTACTCAGAGCTCAAAGGCGAAGCGATATTATTGTCTCTGGTATTTCAGTTCTTATACTGATCTCTCTGATGCGGTCTCGCGTACTTTTAAAAATGTTTACCATAATTTTGAAATGTCAATGTTCGATACTAATTTCTTTCTCTAGTATTTATACCAGGGATTGCGTCATGAAGTCATATCATTTGATAAAAAAAGTTGAACTTCATGTTATCTTCCCTGAAATCAATCTAAGGGGCAATGTCCACTTCAACGATAATTTACCACCTCTATTGGCTGATCTTGCTAAGCGCACTCGCGTTTTGAAAAGGGGCAAACTAATTCTTGGTTTTACGCTTCCACGCTTCGTTATGCTCCTTTCGGAAAGCCCTAATGCTTTTTCCTTCCGCTCGGTCACTAACTCTGAGGTTGAGATGGCGTTTTATGCTATTTCATCAAATGCTGTGGAGTCAGATGGTATTCCTTTGAAGTTTTTAAAGATTATTTTTCCTCTTATTCTGCCACATGTTTGTCATCTTCTAAACTTCATTCTTATGTCATCATCCTTCCCTAGTGGTTGGAAGTTCTCTAATATTACGCCACTCCCCAAAGGAGCTACGAACGAGTTTCGACCAATTAGTGTCCTTCCCACATTGTCCAAGGTTCTTGAGAGGCTCATCAATGATCAAATACTCGAACATGTTACTTCCAACAAGTTGTTGTTCGACCATCAATCTGGTTTTAGGAAACATTATAGTACTACTCACACGTTGGTTGATATTTCTGACCGTTTACGCCACAACAAGGATGGTAAGCTGATTAGTCTTCTTCTCTTCCTGGACTTTAGTAAAGCCTTCGACTCCATCGATAACGCATTGCTGGTTTCTAAACTTAAATCCACGTTCTTTTTCTCATCCAGTGCCTGTAACCTTGTTTTTCTTACTTGTGTGATAGGTCACAACGTGTTACTTCAGGCATGTCTGCTTCCAGTTCTTCTCTCATTCTCAAAGGTGTTCCTCAGGGTTCCATTTTGGGTCCTCTTCTTTTTTCGATATTTATCAATGATATTACGTCCCTTCCCTGTCATTCGATGCTTCACCTCTTTGCGGATGACGTTCAGCTGCTCCATACTTGTCCACAATTTGACATCTATCGTTGTTTTCTTGAAGCTAATGCTGACCTCAAACTAATATCTGACTGGGCTGTCTCAAATAGGTTGGTTCTTAACCCGCTTAAATCACAGGCCATGCTGTTTAATTGCCCCTCATCGCTCTATAATCATGGGTTGACTATCAAGACCGGTGATACTGTGATCCCTTTTGCTACACAGGTGAAGAATCTTGGCGTAATTTTTGATAGCGATCTTTCTTGGAGACCTCATATTAATTATGTAATTGGCAGAGTTGTTGTCATCCTGAGAAGGCTTAGTAGGCTGAATCATTTCCTGCCTGTGCATATTAAAAAACGACTTGCTCATGCACTTGTCATGCCTTTGTTTGATTATGGTATTGAGGTCTATTCTGGCCGCACCCTGGAGAATATCGGATTAACAAAAAAGTCCTTTAACTGGGTGGTTCGCTTTGTTTATGGTCTTAAAATCAGACAACACGTTTCTGGCTTTGCTATAAAGTTTATCGGCACATCATTTAGCGATCACATTAGAATACGACTCCTTCTTCTCTTCTTTAAACTCTTCAAATATGGGTGTCCACCCTATTTGACGAAATGGTTTACTTTTGGTCCGTCAACTCGGTTGTATTTATTCACCCTTCCGTCCATAAGCTGTAACACCTTTGCTCCGTCGTACTCGTTTAGAACGTCTAAGCTGTTTAACGACCTTACGCAGGAGCTAAATCGGTTCAATATGTCTGTCTCTAGTTTTATTATAACTGCCCTGATACGAAGCCAGTTATTATTTTGGACCTTTAAAGAAATATAATATGCTAGAAATTTTCCTAGCACGCCGGATATCTATTTATCCCCGGTACGACCCTTGAGATTGGGAATCTCTTATTTTGTATAATTAGCCTGTCATCAAAATACCCAAGTTAAAACACACAAAAAAAAACTAAATTTCAATACTAATATAAAATAAAACAATAACTTATCTTAAATTGTTGATTGATGATCTGGTTCATCAAAATTTCTTGCTAATTCCACTGTTTCATCAATAATTTTTATATATTTTTTTCCAAGCAATACTAAAAATATCTTTCAATGATTTCAATAAATCTTGTTCTTCTGAGTGCAAATTCTCGACGTGTGATGTTAGACGTTCTGGTGTTTTTAAATCTTCTTTACAAATCGAACATAAAAAATCCTTCCAAGATATCATTATCACTATCAAAAGGATTAGCCATTATAAATTTAAAATAATACTACATCATTTATCTTCAACCACTTTATTCTTTAGATGCAACAAACATTTTTGTTTTGATCATAGAAATTGGATCAAAATTATTTTACTTCATACAATAATTAACCTGTCAGAATAAGTGGAATAACTTATTATTAAACTGTGTTAAAATTATTTGAAAATATTCTTTATGTTTCCAGACACAAAATTTAATTCTATTTAACTATAAGCTATGTTTATTTAATGTTTAAAACAAGAACGATTGAACATTTTCTTTTTAATCACAAAAATGGAATGAATCTTTTTATTTTTAAAAATTGCAAAATGTGATTTTGCTTTTGCCATCTTATGATGTCAAAACAAAATCGGGTAATCTTTTTTAAAATTCAGCAATGATTAACAACGACATCTGTTCATTAGTATTGGAAATAAAAATTTAGTACGTTCGTTGGCTTTTTATTATATATTCAAAATCAATTAGCAGTTAAGTTGGGAAAATTTTAAAAGTACTATTAATGTAAAAATGAACGGAAATTAATGTAATACATTTCTATTGAATTGAAAACAAAGAGGAATTTGATTTTATTATTGTTTTGCGATTATTGCGATCGTTACAGTTTTAAATCAAAGCTTCTCATCCTTATGAACCGCTCTGGCTCTGGCAATGGCAACCGCTCTGGCACATCCTACCCTTAATTTCCTTTCCCTCCTTCCTTGTGTTATGGCATTTTGACAACTATTAAACTATTAAACCAGTAAGCCTGTAGCTAGCATCCATCCCCCCTTATATTTATCGTGTACTTCTGTTGGCTATGATTTATGTAGAGAGGGTATGGCGGCTTAATTTGGCTCTGGTCTACGCTGTCTTGCTTTGTTTTCGGCTCCTGCCGTCATTTTGTTTTTTCTCTCTGGGCAATACATTAAATCTCGGCCTATTTGCCGTCATGTACAAAATAAATAAATAAAATAAATAAAAATCTATCCTGGAAGCCCCAAGTCAATGCGTTAGCTGGAAAAATGTTTGGTATCGTTTTCGTTGTATAAATAGTTTTCTGCCTCTACATATTCGAAAGAGACTTGTGTTATCACTTTTTCTCCCACTGATCGACTATGGTGTAGAAGTGTTCTCGGGATGCACAGATGAAACCATTTCTATACTTAGAAGAGCCTTTAACCATTCAGTCAGGTTTGTCTACAACTTGAGATCCCGTGATCACATCTCTCCTTTTGTTTGCCAACTTCTCGGGACCTCCTTTCTTGATCACATCAAAATTCGTCTTCTGTGTCATCTCTATAGAGTCATTAAATTTCAGTCTCCTTCGTTTCTTCTAAGATGGTTTTCAGTTGGTCATTATAGAAGGCAATCAAACTTTGTACTTCCTCGGATTAGCTGTGTTCGCTGGGAAAAATCGTTTGTCGTTAGAGTCATTAGGCTTTACAATGATCTGCCTATGCCTTTAAAAAAATTTAACCTTTCTCTAGCTGTAACTGTAAACTAACACTAATGCACATTTGCAAATTTTATACAGAAAAAAGCAAAAAATTTTTGCAATTTCTTGTTGCCAGAAAAGAAAAACCACTCTTTCAATCACAAGTGTTATGTTGTCTCTATTCCAATTGACTAGCAGAGCTAAGGAAAAAAGGTTAGATCAGAAAATATATCCAACTACTTAGCCACACGGCAACTCGGCATAAACTTTATAACTGTAGCAGTATAATAGCAACCATTTTATAACTTTCGTTAAATAATTCAAATTCGTTTTTAATTTTTGCAAATGCATGCATCATTTAACAGTTTTTTTGCATACAAACCATTAGATCGTTAACTGAAATAAAATTTTACCTGTAATTTTCCTCGTGTATGGATTTTCATATGAGCTAGCAAAGCAGTTTCATATGTAAATTCTTTTTGACAGTGTGCACATTGAAACAGGTTTTCGCGTGTATGTAGCGTCACATGACGTTTTAATCCCGATTTTCCTTTAAACTTCTTATTACAAAATTGGCATGGAAACTGTAAGTAAAATAAAAAAACTACAGATAACGTTTAATGAATGCATTCAAAAATTGATTTTGTTTGAAAGACGTTGTAGTCGATTTAACCTTACCATCATTCTTTCCGGGTCATGAGTTAGTTTGTGCCCTGTCCAATTTTGTTTATTCACAAATCTTTTACTACATTCTGAGCATTCATATGGTTTCTCATCTGAATGACTTTTCAAATGAATCTTTAATACAAAAAAAAAGAAATTTTTTATTACAAATTTTACATTCGTAACGTTTGTTTGATATCTATGAAAAAATAAAAATTATTGTTAGTGGGTTAGGTATTGCTCTTTAATCTAATTTAAGTTATTGAAATTACATTTATAAGATTTTTCTAACTAACAACTTTTTTATATGAGTAATAATATAAAATTTTAGCAGGTATAGCAAAACGTATCCCAGGTTCATAGTTTTCTAATGCATCACTAAATATTTTAGAAATGGAAATATATTATTGCTCTCGGAACATTACTGATTACGCACGGGATGGGCACAATATTGTGTTTAAGGTTTGCTAACAATTCACTTTTAATTTCTAATTTAATTAACGTTTAATTATAAATTCAATTTTGTATAATTACAAATTATAAGAACAAATAAATTTTACAAAATTATTTTTTTGTCTAACGAGGTGTTGATCGGTTTTTTCAGAGTGCTAAATTTTCTGTTTAGTTTTTGTTAATTTTTTTTTTTAATAAAATGCATTGTGTAGTAGGAATTACAATATGTGTCACAAGAACACATAAAAACCTTTTAAAACCAAGGTCCCACAACAACATACGTTCATAGTAGTTCATGAATACTTTCTTTTTTTGTTTTTTTATATTTTTGTTAATTGTGCAGTTTTATATTAATTTAATAAGTCTACTTAAATTACAATTTGTATTTATGGAATAGATTGTGCTTCTTAACATTCTGCCGTTTGTTGAAATTACCTAATTTCAAAGGAGAAGTAATATGGAGGACAGGAATATTGTTACGGTTTTAACAAAATCATAACCAATTATAACATTCAACATTAGTGAAGGCAAACTGTACAAAATTACGAAACAAAATTCGTAATGATCATCATTGTACAAAGTGGTTCTCGCATTCGCAATATTCGCTAAAAAATTCACATTAGTGGACTGTAAATTCACCAAAAAAAATAATCACTTTGTAGAAATTGTTCACGTAATTAATTAAAAAAAAATCAATCTAATATCTTCAATTTAAATACTTTATTTACAAATATAATTTTATTTCACAAAAAAATTCACTTAATTATAAATTATTATTATTATTTGTTTTCTTTTTTATTTCAGGAACACATCAGATTTGTCGTAAACAAGCTCCCACTTTTGACCTTTAAACGGTCAAGACATCATGACACCCGGCAATCTACATAATTTGTTCACATGCCTCTCGATGCGGATGTTTGCTTTGGTCTTCAATTCCACACGTCGAACTGTGCCGTTTGGATCAGGATGAACTTCAGTGATTCGGCCCAAGAGCCATTTATTTGCTGGTAGATTGTTGTCTGATATCATTACCAGCTCTCCTACTTTGAAATTTTGTTTTTTAAGTGTCCATTTTTCTCTTTGTTGCAGACCATGTATGTAATCACGATGAAACTGACGCCAGAAATTCTGAAGTCGTTGTTGAATCAATTGGTATTTGTTCAAACGATTAACTGGAATACTCTCATCGATGTTGTTCACAGGCAATTGTTGTGGTGTATCGCCAATTAAAAAATGACCTGAAGTCAATACTTCGTAGCTTGAATCATCATTGTCTGCTCGTCTATCGATGGGTCTTGAATTTAATATGGATTCTTTTTGACATAATAAAGTTGTAAGCTCTTCGAATGTTAAATTAGTATTTGAAATAGACTTCAACATTAGTGATTTCACGGATTTTACTGCTGCCTCCCATAATCCACCATAATTAGGAGCACCAGGCGGAATGAAATGCCATTCAATACCATTATCGTTGAAATAACTCTGTAGTTCGTCGTTTAAGTGCAAACTTTTTTGCTTGCGTATAACTTCAATCAGTTAACGATTAGCACCTACAAAATTTGTACCATTGTCGCTGTACATTTTGGCTGGCAAACCTCTCCTCCCAACAAATCTTCTCAAAGCGGCAAGGAAAGCTCCGGTAGCTAGGTCGCTCACTAGCTCTATGTGAATTGCCTTTGTTACCATACATATAAAAACTGCAATGTAAGCCTTCATTAATTTTGAACCTCGTCCCTTTCTCTGCAGAATTTGTATCGGACCCGCATAATCAACACCAGTATCAACACCAGTATGATTGTGTGTACTTCTTGAATGATTCGCTCAGCCAGTATATGTTTCCTCGGAATAATTATCGGGTGCTTGTAATCATAATTCCCATCGTAATTTTTTAATCGCCCTCCAACTCGCAATATATCATCATCATCTAGAAAAGGTGATAGTGTAGTGAGATGACTTCGGCGACTCAATTGTTTCTTTATTTTCAGTTTCTGAATTTCATCAGCAAAAGCAACCTGTTGAATAAATTTAAAAATTGCATTAGTAGCCCTTTTTAGTTCTAGAATGGAAAGTGGTCCATTGTAGTTCGCATTTCTTCTGCCAATTTTGCCGCAAAATCTCATAACGTATGCCGAAACACGCTTTATCTTCGAAAATGAAGAAAATTTGTCAAGCAGGCTCTGTACCACATTTGTGTCTTCAATCTCAACCGTCGCAATATTCAATTTGACTTTCTCTGCTTCAACTTCTTCATAGATATTATCAGGAATGGGTTCAATCGGCCAGTTTGATTTTGACTAAGACAACCAGATAGGCCCATTCCACCACAACTCACTTTCCACTAGTTTTGCAGGCAAGATCCCTCTTGAAGCTGGATCTGCTGGATTATTCTTAGTGTTGATGTAATTCCACTTATCACGGGGAACATACTCTAATATGAAAGCAGTTCGGTTGCCTACAAAAGCTTTCCATCGTCCTGGATAATCTGATAAATAAGCCAGCACTTGTGTCGAGTCGTAAAATCTATCATCACAGATCTTTAAAAATTCCTTCACCAATGTGGCCAACAAGAATGCACCCAATGTTGAACTAAATATATCAATTATACTTTACTTAACGATAAAATGTTCTTGACGTTTCAATTAGAATTATCATTAACTTTGTTATTGTGAACTAAATTTTTTGTATCTTTCTATTATTGTAAATGTATCAACAAAACGTCAAGTTCTTTCCATTGTAAAATATATTCTGTTGTTCTAAATAAGTTGTCACACACAGTTGTGTAAATAAAAAGCTTGTGTTTATTAATATCGTGTTTTATTTTAATCATCTGGTCAAATTATTATTAATCGTTTGCATTTCTTCTAATAGGTTATGGGCCCAGACCCGCAACAATTGGAATTTACTAAATAAAGCTGGTTGGTGATAAGAAATTTAAGATTGATTTTTTTAATAATTGCATGTGATCGCATCATGGCTGAAGCAGTGAAATTTACATTCACAAAGTTAAATAACACCAACTATTACTCATGGAAATTTAAAATGATGCTTCTACTACAAAAGGAAAAGGTATATAATGTAATAACTGACGATGCACCATTACAAATGAACGATAGTTGGAAAAACAGAGATCAACAAGCTTTTGCCACGATTGGTCTAAACATAGAAGATGACCAATTGATCCATATAAGATCGACAAAAACAGCACGTTCAGCGTGGGATGCACTGCAGGATTATCACGAAAAAGGTACTGCAAACACTAAGGTACGGTTAGTAAAACGATTAATGGCCATTAAAGTTTCTGAAGATGATGATGTGGAAGCACATATTTCACGCATAAACGATTCGTTTCAACAATTAAATGATATAAACAAAGAAATGACAACAGATGACTGGAAAATTGCCGTGATGTTGGGTAGCTTACCTGATTCATATGACACATTAGTTACGGCATTAGAATCAAGACCAGAGGCAGAATTAAATGCTAGTATTGTGCAATCCAGAATAATTGACGAATACAAAAAACGTCAATTTAAAGAGAATGGATCTGATACTAACAGCGCATTAAAGGTCTATGGAAATAAAACTAATGTAAACAGTAAGAAAATATTTAATTGTTTTTTCTGTCACAAAAAGGGGCATTATAAAAAAGATTGTGATGCATATAAGGTGTGGCTGAAAAAGAAAAACAATTCAAATGGTATTAAAGGTAGTCAACAAGCAAATATGGCGGGCGAAGGAGAGTTTATGTTCGTTGCTGGAAATCATTGTTTTAAAAACGAATGGATAATAGATTCGGGTGCAACTTCGCATATAGTCGCCAATAAGGAATTGTTTGACAGTGTTGACTATGGATTTAAAGATAAAATCAGCGTAGCTAATGGACAACAATTAGATGTGTGTGGAAAAGGAACAATTAAATTGGAAGTGGTTGGTGAACTAAATACAATTAATAAAGTGACATTAAGTGATGTGCTATGGGTTCCTTCAATCAACAGTAATTTGATTAGTGTGAATAAACTAATTGCAAAAGGTTTTGATGTTGTTTTCAAAAAGGAAAAATGTGAGGTTAAAATGAAAGATAGGTGTATTGCCAAAGGAATGTTTAAACATAACCTATACGTTTTAAAAGAAGCTAATAAAGTGTGTCTGACATATGGACATAATAAAAAATGTATACATGAATGGCATAAAGTGTGCGGTCACAGAGACATTGAGGTGATTAAAAAATTGAGCACTAGTAAATTAGTTGAAGGTGCAAGTATCGTTGATTGCGGTGTTATAGAAACTTGTGAAATATGTCAAATCGGTAAACAAACTAGAAACAAGTTTCCGAAAACAGCCAGCAAGCATTCAAAGGCAGTTTTGGATCTGATCCACACTGATGTGTGTGGACCTATGCATATTGAAACACCTTCCAAAAGAAGATATTTTCTAACATTTATAGACGATTTCACCAAATATACAGTTGTTTACTTTCTCAAAAATAAATCTGAAACATTTGTTAAATTAAAGGAATATGTTGAATTATGTATTAACAAATTCGGACGAAAGCCAAAAGTTATAAGATCAGACAGAGGCGGTGAATATACAGGAAAGGATGTAACAAATTATTTAAATCAAAATGGCATTGAAATCGAATATTCAATTCCGCATTGTCCACAACAAAACGGCATTGCAGAAAGAAAAAACCGCACTCTAGTAGAAATGGCACGTTGTATGTTGTTGGACGCAGATTTACCTCGTAAGTTCTGGGGTGAAGCGATTAATACAGCAAATTTCATTCAGAATCGTTTACCAATGAAATCAGTTGAAACAACACCATTTGAAGGGTGGTATAATCGAAGACCAAATATAAGTAAATTTAAAAAATTTGGGTCAAAGTGTTTTGTTTGTGTCACATCTGAATATCGACATAAATTAGATCCAAAAGCATTCAGGGCTATTTTCATTGGATATGACGAACATTCTAAGGGCTACAGGTGTTTAAATCTTAATACACAAAAGGTGATTATAAGTCATGATGTGAAGTTTGATGTATCAGGTAATGACATTGAAGTTACTAATGCAGACGTTAATCAGAACCCTGATGAGAATATTATTGTTGAAAGTAACAGTGACACGTCAGTTAAAACTAAAAGTAATTCCAAAGAATCAAATGAACCAGAACAGGAAGATGACACATTACCTAATGTTGGAACTTTAACAAAAGTGAATGTTGAACCAGATAATGAATCATTAAGGCGATCCAGTCGTGAAAACAAGGGAAATCAACCCAAACGCTACATTGAAGAAGCAAATTTAGTTGGTTTAGAATTACAAGAACCGAAAACTTTTAATGAGGCGGTAAGTTCTCCTTACAAGACAGAGTGGTTACAGGCAATGAAAGATGAAATAAAATCTCTGAAGGAGAACTCTACATGGACATTAGAAGAATTGCCACAAGGACGAAAGGCAATTGGTTCTAAATGGGTCTTCAAAATCAAGTACAACGTTGATGGGAGCACAAAAAGGTTTAAAGCTCGTGTAGTCGCACAGGGGTTTTTGCAAAAATTTGGAGAAGACTATGACGAGGTATTTGCTCCAGTTGTTAAACAAACGACACTTCGAGTATTGCTAGCAATTGCATCAAAATTTAATATGGAAGTGGTGCACTTAGATGCAAAAACTGCATTTTTAAATGGTACGCTTGATGAAGTTATTTTTATGAAACAACCTCCAGGATTCATCGAGATGGAACATCGTGATAAAGTATGTCGTTTGCACAAATGTATTTATGGTTTAAAGCAGGCAGCTCGAACTTGGAATGTGGCATTACATCAAGTTCTTATTGACGGCAAATATCATCAATGTCATGCTGATCCGTGTTTTTATGCAAAGTCTCACAAAGGTAACTGGTGTTATGTGCTTGTTTATGTTGATGACATAATTGTAGCAAGCAGAGATAATGAACTAATTTGTGAAGTACAAAATATAATAGGCTCAAAATTTAACATCAACTCTTTAGGGCCAATTAAGCTTTTTCTGGGAATTGAAATAAAAAGAGATTTGAATGGAATCTTCAGTTTAAGTCAAGCATCATATATAAAACAGGTAAATGAAAACTCTCAATTACATAATGCTAAACCATCCACTATTCCTCTAAGCACAGGATATGGCAAGAATAATACAAGTAACGATTTGCTGGAAAACAATGAGCAATATCAGCGTCTCATCGGTTGTTTACTATATATAGCAATAAACACTCGTCCAGACATATCAGCAAGTGTGTGTATTTTATCACAAAAAACTATAAATCCAAATCAAGAAGATTGGAACGAAGTTAAGCGTGTGCTAAAATATTTGAAGGGAACATCAAACTTGAAACTAATCTCAGCACAACCAAAAGATGACTGTAATCTAATGGGGTATGCAGATGCAAATTGGGCAGAACATTCTGCTGACAGAAAATCAAACAGCGGTTATGTTTTTTTCGTATATGGAACAATAGTTAGTTGGTCATGCAAGAAACAAACGTGTGTTTCATTATCATCCACTGAAGCGGAGTTCATTTCGTTATCTGAAGCATGCAAAGAGGGAATTTGGTTGCGGCGTTTGCTGAATGATTTTAATATTAGTACACCAGAGCCAACAATTATTTTTGAGGACAACCAAAGTTGTCTTAATTTGATAAAGGATGAAAAGCTGTCAAATCGTTCGAAGCATATAGACATCAAATATCATTTTGTCAAAGACCATGTTGACAAGAACGAAATAGTTTGTCAATACTGCCCAACAGAAATAATGATTGCTGATATGATGACCAAACCTTTAACATCTAATCGTCTACAGCAGCTGCGTGAATTGTGTGGTTTGAGAGAAATATAATTGAGGAAGGGTGTTGAACTAAATATATCAATTATACTTTACTTAACGATAAAATGTTCTTGACGTTTCAATTAGAATTATCATTAACTTTGTTATTGTGAACTAAATTTTTTGTATCTTTCTATTATTGTAAATGTATCAACAAAACGTCAAGTTCTTTCCATTGTAAAATATATTCTGTTGTTCTAAATAAGTTGTCACACACAGTTGTGTAAATAAAAAGCTTGTGTTTATTAATATCGTGTTTTATTTTAATCATCTGGTCAAATTATTATTAATCGTTTGCATTTCTTCTAATACCCAAAAGCTCTAAATTTGCATTTGTCACAGTTTTTAATGGAGCTTCGTTTTCGCTGTCACAATTCGCACATTCGCTTCGCCATGCACTTCTGATCGCATATATATGACCGCAGCATAAGCTTTCTTACTAGCGTCGCAAAAGCCGTGGTATTCAATTCGGCCTACATTTCCAGAATATCTTGGAACTCTAATCTTCTCAAAACAATCGAACTCTTTTCTCAAAGTCAAATATTGTTTTGCAAGTTCTGGTGATAGTTCATCATCCCAATCACACTTCGATTCGCAAACTTTCTGAAATAACATCTTCACTAGCACAATGGATGGACTTAGCCAGCCTAGCGGATCGAAAACTCTCGAATATTCAGATATCACCTGACGTTTCGTTGGCCTTTTTGATTCAAATTTTGCAATTTTAAACGAGAAAAAATCATCAATTTGATCCCACCAAAGCCCCAAAACTTTCACACGATCATCATTTTCAGCCGAAATTGTCTTCACTTCTGACGTTTCCGGTAATTCATTGCGGTTCGATTTCCATTTTTTCAATTCAAAACCACCAGTCTTGAGTAATTCGGAAACGGAACTCTTCAAATTATTGGCCTCTTCAATTGTCTGAGCACCAGACAATAGATCATCAACATAAAAATCATTTAATATGACTTTCTTCAATTTCGTTTCCTTGTTTTCATCGGCCACCAGTTGTTGTAATGATTTAATGGCCAAGTATGCAGAACTCGCTAGCCCAAATGTGACAGAAGTGAGCTTGTATTGTCGTACAGGATCACTTGCCTTTTCTCTCCATAAAACTCTTTGATAACATTGATGATCTTTGACCACTTTCACCTGTCGGTACATCTTCTCGATGTCGCCGGTGATTACCACCTTATGCATGCGAAACCTAACTAGAATTGACCACAAGTTTGGTTGAAGTGTTGGACCCACATACATCTTTTGATTTAGAGACACTCCAGTCGAGGTCTTCGCTGAACCGTCAAAAACAACGCGAACTTTCGTTGTAGAGCTATCCGGTTTGAGCACAGCATGATGTGGCAAATAGTAGCTCTAAGTTTCAGGTACGTTTAGTTCACTCATTTTCATTTCAACCATGTGTTCACATTTCAGATAATTATTAATCACATCATTGTAGGCGATTCGCAATTCAGCGTTTCGTTGCAGCTTCTTTTCCAAATTATTAAATCGTTGTAATACCATCCGGTGTGAATTGCCAAGCACTGGCGCATCGTCACGAAACGGAATTCGAACCACAAATCTGCCACACTCGTCTCTGGTCGTAGTTTCAGCATACATCTTTTCACATATTTGTTCTTCAATCGATAATGGACTACACACAGCAACTTCTTCGAGCTCCCAAAATTTTCGTAAACTCTCTTCCAAGTTAAAACTATGCATCACAGTTGTCTTTGGTATAACGTCATCATTGGGTTGCATCTCACCACCAGTAAATATCAAGCCAAAAATAGAATCATGAGCTGTCAAACCATTAGAATTCAACACATTCTTCTTCAACACATCAAAGGAAAATTCGGAACTTATGATGATATCGATTGGACCGGAAACATTAAATTTCGGATTAGCTATGTTTTCTCCGAAATTCTTCACAAATTCAATCGTCTGTTGATTGAACTGCCTTTCTATACTTGGAATGTTCTCTGGTAGTCGTTTAATTATAAGAGCCTTAATTTCCAACTCATGACTCTGATTAAAGCGTGATTTCAGTTTCAAATTCACATATCCCTTACAAGTTTCTTGCCCTGTCAGTCCCTCAACTATGACATTGGCCTTCTCGCGTTTCAGTTTTAATCTATTCGCCAGGTTTTCACTTATGAACGATGATTCTGAGACGGAATCTAACAAAACTCTACATTGATACCAGTCATCATATACAGTTTTCACTTGTATGGTTGCTGTCGGCAGCAAAGAAATGCATCCTCTACTAACATTCGCACACGTTATGGAAGGCTGGTTGTCACCTTCAGTAGAAGTAGATTGCATTGCGGTAGTAGAAGTTGATGCCAAAGAAGCTTCTACTGGAGGTGAATTCGTGTGCAATAGTCTGTGGTGTTTTCTGTTGCACTCAGAGCATTTACGGGTGCTTCTGCATCTTTGCGCTTGATGCCTCGTGCTCAAACAATTAAAACACAACCTTGCTTGTGCTGCAAACCCACGTCTATCATTCACATTTAATGCCAAGAGTTGTTCACAGTTCGATATGAAGTGGTCACCTTTGCACATTGGACAAATGAGACCGTTATTCGAAGATTGCATTAGTTTGGTTCTGCTTGTTGTTCTTATTAGATGGGTTATAAGACTCTAATTCATCGCATCTATCAGTCAAAAACTGTGAAAATTGTTCCATGGAAGGAAAATCATCATTAGCCGATTCTTTCGCCCACATTCTTCTGGATTCATCATCCATTTTCCTCATCAATATGTAAATTAACCAAGGATCCCTTAGTTCTGATTTAGGATCATTAAGTGCCTTCAAACCTCTCAAAATCTGATCGGAAATGTCATTCAATTGATGTAGTGATTTTGCAGAACCAGGAACAACATTCGGCAAATCAAAGAACTTGTTTATAAACGTGTTGATGCTTTGTCGCTTCTTATCGTATCGCTTTTTTATTCTTTTCCATGTTTCTACATAATTTTCTTCCGTAATGTCGATATGCATTATCAATTGACGAGCATCTTCGATCAATAAACTTTTAAGGTGTTGAAACTTGTGAGTATTTGGAATGTTTTTGTTATGGATGGTAGCTTCAAACATGTTTTTGAACGCCGGAAAAAGTGTTTCATCTTTGCCTGAAAATTTTGGAATGTCGAGGCGTGGCAGCTTAACTTCAACTTTAGCAGCTCTCTTCACGTTTGCCATGTCCTCAATAAATTGTTTTTGCACTGTTAATAACTCCTGCATGGATGTTTTGTTCGCGTCTAGATCCGGTTTTTGTTTGCGTTCAAAATATGTCGTCCATTGTGCCAAGTTATCTTTTACCTCAAAGAATAAATCATTAATTTCAGATATAAGCTTTTCATTTGCCTCATCTAGCCCATTGCCTTCGCATATTCGATAATCCACTTGTTCCTCACAAAGCAGTTTCTCGTCTCTTCTAATATCAAATATGGTTGTTGCTTCTTTGCTGTACTTTGCAACTCGTGCTTTGATGTGTTTCAGTCTCTTGATGAAACGAATCAAAACTTTCACTTCAGCCATTATTGCCAATCAAAAACGAAAATAAAAAGATAATTAGAAAATTTGAATTAAATTTAGAACAAGTTTAATGTCTCTTAATAAAGTGTTTTTATTAAATTGTCTATTATAATTCACTTTTTATGAAATCAATTGTACAATGCCTTTTTTTGCCAGTTCCTGTTATTGATTCGCGATTCACTTTAAACAGGCCTTGATAAATTCTGAATACCTCGTGTTCCTCACAGTTTTGGTATTAATCACGTAAATTTCACAGTTCGCTTTTCAATCCGGTATTGAAGGACCATGTACAAAGTGGTTCTCGCATTCGCAATATTCGCTAAAAAATTCACATTAGTGGACTGTAATTCACCAAAGAAAATAATCACTTTGTAGAAATTGTTCACGTAATTAATAAAAAAAATCAATCTAATATCTTCAATTTAAATACTTTATTTAAAAATATAATTTTATTTCACAAAAAAATTCACTTAATTATATTTGAAGATTTTATCCACAATCGCCATGGATATGAAAAAATGAAGAGAGTAATAAAATCTTTGCGCTTCGCTTATATACTACTCTAGTGCTACAGTTTAAGAAATGGTTGGATTACTAAAACTGCTACAATTACAATCATAAAAACAAAAAATTGTACTAAACCCACATCTGCAATCCATCCACTTCTGTCAACCAAACGTCAACAATATAAATTATAAACATTGGTGTGTAAAATTAATTGTTTGTTTTCCTAAGTATAAATTATTATTATTATTTGTTTTCTTTTTTATTTCAGGAACACATCAGATTTGTCGTAGACAATCATCATCAATGATAATAAAATATATATATATAATTGGGGATTGCAATTCCGGGATTTCGAATCTCGGAATAAGAACGACTTTTCCAACATCGAAAAACCGGTGTTAGCATTTTACAATACCGGTATTTCAATATAAACGAGAAAATAGTTTTTTATTTCTAAACTCAAAAATCCGTATAACGAAATATTATATATTTATTTCTAAACATATTCAAAAATCCTTAATCTGAAACATAGTCGTATTTTATTTGCCTAATTACACTAACAATTTCATGTGTCCAAATCCAATTCTGACAAAATAGTTGGTTTTGAAAAGTCAGAATTGTATTTTAGTTCGCGTACTCAACACGTTATTCGCTACCCATCATTTTTTATTTTTAAAAGTAGTCAGAATTTCAAAACTTTGAAGTTTTGATAATTTAGTAGTATTTTATTTTACGCACAAACGAATCGTAAAACACATTTTACATCCTAATTATCGTGGCTGAAAGTTGAACTTTACATCCGTTAAATAAAATCCCGTTGCTATATGAAATATTAATATATTTTTCTACTTTACCGCCCGTAAAATAATCACCCGTAAAATATTCATAAAATTAGAACAAACAAATAAATTAATGTATGAAGTTTATAGAGAAAATCATGGCATGTTTAGTATAATTTTGAAAATGTCTAGCGAGTTTAAAAAATTCAAAAATTGATTTATACTACAATAAAGTTGTGCAATTGTGCGTAAAACGTTGAGCATACACTCAGGCTGAAAGGAAGATTACGCCCTTGGTTCAATAAATCCCTGGCTTCGCGTCGGGCTTCAATATGAACCGCTGGCGTAATCTTCTACTTTCAGCCCTCGATATGTAAATAACTATTCCCAATCGGAATTCGCATTGAACTGTTAAAACGCAATTTTCAAATAAAATGAATCGATTTGGATATCGAGTGTTTTCTGGAGGTTGGTAGTCCTTGTTCAGAAAGTAAATAAAAAATACAAAAATCAGCAAACTTATATATTTAATTTTTTATTATCGTTATATTTGGTAGTTCTGCGTGTTAATATATTTACATTACTTGTTAAGTGTTAATATACTTACTATACTCTTATTTTTATTAATAAATACTAAATTCAAATTGTCAAAACTGTAAAATTTTGAAATTCTGACAACTTTAAGAAATAAAAAATTATGGGTAGCGAATGGCGTGTTGAGTTGTGAGATTTGGATACATGAAATTGTTAATAATAATTTGATTCTTATTTTTTATCTAAATTATCAGTAATTTTATTTCGTGATACAGGATATTTTTATATTGATTGGTGATTCGGTTTGTGGATATGCAATTTGCAATTTATTTATTTAAATGTTCTTGCGGCCGGTCGAAGAGCAATTGTAGTGGACTGTATGGTTATCTTTCAAAAACTTAGATTTCCGCACCACGGTCTCAACTATTAACATTAAACTTTGATTTCCCACAGTAATGAACTTGATGACTGTATAAATTAATAGCGATGACGAGATATATTCCAGGTCGATGATATTTTTTTTTCCTTTATCTCCATTTAGGAGCATAGAGCGTCTACTAGACTGGACCATCTGACTCTGTTGGGGGCAATCGCTTTCAGTTCACCCCATGTCTTGCCAATTTGTTTTGCTTCAGCTAGCACCGTTTTCTTCCACGTCATGGGTGGTCTTCCAACTCTCCTTTTACCATGTGAATTCCACTCTAGGGACATCCGTGTTATATCTTCAGCTGGTTTCCTCAGTGTATGTCCTATCCATCTCCATTTCCTTTGTTTTATCTCGGTCTCAATATCTAACTGCTCTGTCTGCCGTAGAAGTTCCTGGTTACTGATGGTGTTCGGCCAGAAGCATTTGATCAGTCTTCTCAGGCATTTGTTCACAAACACCTGTAGTTGATTTGTGATCTTTCTTGTATGTTTCCACGTTTCATACCCATACAACAGTGCTGACTTGACACATGCATTGAACATTCGTAGCTTTGTCTTTCTTGACAGGACGGATGCATTCCAGATCTTGAACTTTAGCTAGCTAGCTAAAGTACAAAAAAGTTTTCCACTTCATTTTAACATTTATTTTATTTACTAAAAAGCACAAAACCTTGAATAAATTCTTACCTGTAATCTTTCTTTTGAATGAGTTTGTAAATGCATCTTTAAATTCGATAGCAATGGATCTATCCATTATGTAGTTTAGAATTATAAAATAAAAAGCGAAAGATTCGCAACAAATGTTTTATCTCAATTCCGGTCGGTTCGGGAATCGAACCGGCGTCCTTCTGATCAGAGTTTATGGTTTAACATTTAACCAATTCGACCAGCGACGGTATAAAAATTTGTTTTTGTACGATCGATTTAACATCACAACTATAATTAATTCATTTTTAGTGTCAATTTTTGTCTTATTTTATTTATTCTACGATCACGTTTTACCGTTCTTCATACTTCAACCAAGTTGACAGTGAATGAAGAACATTGCTATCGCATAGATAAAAATCTTAATAAAATCTTGAATTTAAGTTGCATAAATGATTGGTTAACTGTAAACTCTGATCAGAAAGACACCGGTTCGATTCCCGAATCGACCGAAATTAAGATAAAAAGTTTGTTACGGATCTTTCGCATTTCAAAGCAATTTTTCATTCTATTCAATTGAATACATTCATTTCTAGTGACTTAAGTAGTATAGCTATGTTCGTTCTGGCCCAAAATCGCATGTATTTTCTTATGAAAGTCCAATTTTTGCAAAAATGGATTCCTTTGAGCTTTTTCGGGTGGGTGTCTTGGGTATATAACTAAAATTGAGTACTAAATCTATGATTTTAACCCAAAAGAAAAAAGTGAGGGATTTTTATGAGCTTTGGGTGGGTGTCTCGAGTAAATAATCTAAATTGTATATTAAATCTATGATTTTTGAACCCAAAGACAAAAATGTTTAAAGTTGTCCGCTGTCTGGTGGTCAATAGCGCAACTTGGGTATTGTTTCAGTTTGTTTTTATTAAATTATTTTTATTTTGTTTTTTAAAATATTTTTGTTTTTTTTTTAAATATATTTTTATTTTTTTTTTAATTTTTTTTTTTAAATTTTTTTTTTAAAATTTTTTTTTGTTAAATTTTTTTTTTTTAATTTTTTTTTTTAAATTTTTTTTTAAAATTTTTTTTTTTAACTTTTTTTTAAATTGTTTTTTTTTTTTTTTTAATTTTTTTAACCAAATTAAAATTTTTTAAAATGTTTAAAAACTACTATGGAACCATTGTGTTTATAATGTGATATAAGAAGCTGAAATTTATAGTTAACAAATAAACATAAAAATTAAAAAAATTTGTTTAATTTATTTAGCGCATGATTGTGGTTTTATTTGATATAATATAAAATAAAAAAAATAGAAATAAAATAAAATAAAATTAAAACTAATGAATTAAAAATTAAATTCAACATGCTTTTTAATTTATACACTCCCTATCCTGATGGAAAGGGTGAATGAGGGTGAGCAGGTGGTGAATCTGATCTTTCCCTTGAGAAGTAGTTGAACTCGAATTGAGGGTTGTTCAACCCTCGAGGATCTTTCCCAAGATACCTCATTCTAAGGGGTGGGTGAGGGGGTTGACCCAATCGGTCGATTGTGAACAACAATGATATTTGTTCCGGCATCCAAACCCACCCCATTATTTGTAGATGTATCTGCAACTGATAAACTTAATCAAATTCTTAAACAAACTAATGGTAAGCAAAGTTATATTTTATTGCAATTAAATTTTATTTATTAACTAACCCATTTTTTATTTAACAGGATGATCAATTTATAAGCCAGCTTAATGTTATAAATGAAGGAAGCCCCATTAACCCGGAATGGTTAAACCCAAATATTTTTAATAAGGTGACAGTTTGGCGGATGAGACCCACATTTTTTGGTAACCGGGTGCAGATACATCTACAAACAATGGGGTGGGTTTGGATGCCGGAACAAATATCATTGTTGTTCACAATCGACCGATTGGGTCAACCCCCTCACCCATCCCTTAGAATGAGGTATCTTGGGAAAGATCCTCGAGGGTTGAACAACCCTCAATTCGAGTTCAACTACTTCTCAAGGGAAAGATCAGATTCACCACCTGCTCACCCTCATTCACCCTTTCCATCAGGATGGGGAGTGTATAAATTAAAAAGCATGTTGAATTTAATTTTTAATTCATTAGTTTTAATTTTATTTTATTTTATTTCTATTTTTATTTTATATTATATCAAATAAAACCACAATCATGCGCTAAATAAATTAAACAAATTTTTTTAATTTTTATGTTTATTTGTTAACTATAAATTTCAGCGAATGTGAGAGAGCAATTGGTGATTTCTATGGTTTATTGTATTTTTAAATTTAAAATAGCTATTTATGTATTAAGGGCATAAAGTATGTCTTTTCCGCTTGAGAGTGAAATTGTTGCTCGAGGTGTTAGCCGAGAGAAACACTTACTCCAACTATGCTGATTCAGCACATCTTTATAATTGCAATTAACAACCGTTGTTTCATATAATAATTTTCACCTCAGCATCCTAGTTTTAGTTAAATTAATTTTAATATTATAGTTTTGAGAAAATAAAATTTAATCATTAAAATGTGACATTCAAATTGATTGTATTGGGTGTATTGTGTTATTAGAATAAAAAAAACAATAATCAATTATACTAAGGAAGAAGTAATCATCGATATTAAGAGAGGGAGGAAATGAAGGAGGAAAAACTCCATCAATGCTTCTTATATCACATTATAAACACAATGGTTCCATAGTAGTTTTTAAACATTTTATAAAATTTTAATTTGGTTAAAAAAATTAAAAAAAAAAAAAAAACAATGTAAAAAAAAAATTAAAAAAAAAAATTTAAAAAAAAAAATTTAAAAAAAAAAAATTTATAAATAAAAATTAAAAAAAAAAATTTAAAAAAAAAAATTTAAAAAAAAATATTAAAAAAGAAAATAAATAAAATAAAAAAATATTTAAAAGAAAAACAAAAATATTTTAAAAACAAAATAAAAATAATTTAATAAAAACAAACTGAAACAATACCCAAGTTGCGCTATTGACCACCAGACGGCGGACAACTTTAAACATTTTTGTCTTTGGGTTCAAAAATCATAGATTTAATATACAATTTAGATTATTTACTCGAGACACCCACCCAAAGCTCATAAAAACCCCTCACTTTTTTCTTTTGGGTTAAAATCATAGATTTAGTACTCAATTTGAGTTATATACCCAAGACGACACCCCACCGAAAAAGCTCAAAGGAATCCATTTTTGCAAAAATTGGACCTTCATAAGAAAATGCAGGTGATTTTGGGCCAGAACGAACATAGCTATACTACTGACTTATAATTCTAATCTACATAATGGTAAGTAATACATATTTTATTACCTGTAAATTTCCTCGTATATGAATTTTCATATGCGCCAGCAAAGCAATTTCATATGTAAATTCTTTTTGACAGTGTGCACATTGAAACTTTTCGCGTGTATGGATCGTCATATGACCTTTCAATCCCGTTTTTCCTTTAAACTGCTTATTACAAAATTGGCATGAAAACTGCAAGTAAAATAAAAAAATTACAGATAACGTTTAATGCATTTAAAAATTGATTTTGTTTAAACGACGTTGTAGCCGAATTAACCTCACCATCATTCTATCCGGATCATGAGTTTGTTTGTGCCTCTCCCATTCTTGTTTAGTCACAAATTTTTTACTACATTCTGAACATTCATATGGTTTCTCACCTGAATGACTTTTCATATGATTCTTTAATAGACAGTTGAACTGATATTTTTTATTACAAATTTTACAATCGTAACGTTTGTCTGATATCTATGAAAAAATACAAATTATTGTTAATAGAAGGTTAGGTATTGCTCTTAAATCTAATTTAAGATATTAAAATTACATTTATAAGGTTTTTCTAATCAACAACTCATTTATATGTATAATAATACAAAGTTTGTGCAGACGTAACAAAACGTACGCTAGTTTTCTAATGCATCACTAAATATTTTAGAAATGAAAATCTTTTATTTTTCATATTTAATTTATTTAACGTTTAATTATAAATTAAATTTTGTAGTATTAAAAATTACAAGAAGAAATAAATTGTACAAAATTATTTTTTTGTTGCTCGAGGTGATGATCGTTTTGTTTTTTCAGAGTGCTAAACTTTTTTTTTGGTTTTTGTTAATTAGTTTTGTTATATTCGACATATTCAAGTAAGTTTATTTTTTTGCAAACGTTTTATAAATTCAAATTGCAATTTAATATTATTATTTGTTAATTGTCCAGTTTAATATTAATTTAATAAATCTGCTTAAATTGCAATTTCTATTTATGAAATACAGAGTATTTTTTAATAATTACATTAAATTTATCTATTTATAGTAATAAATTTATCTATTATTTTAAAGCGTAAATTTGCCTTGGCAACAGAAAGCAAAAAATTTCGTTTTAGTTGTTAGTGATTTTTTTTGGATTGATTGAGATATTTTTTGTGAAGTTTTTTACATGATCTAGCTCCTCCCACCTCGGACTTATTTTAGGAGTTGGAAAATATCAGTTAGTTGATTATGAAATGTCTTTTTTTGACAAAAGTTATGAATTTAACTGTAAATGTTTTATAAATTCAAATTGCAATTTAATATTATTATTTGTTAATTGTCCAGTTTAATATTAATTTAATAAATCTGCTTAAATTGAAATTTCTATTTATGAAATACAGAGTGTTTTTTAATAATTACATTCATATGATTTTTCACCGGAATGAATAATCAATCGATGTTCGGATTAAAAGAATATTGTAAGCATCCAAGTCGAACTATTCAAGCTGGTAAATAAACAGCTTTTATATGTTTAAGTTTTATTTTTAATTAGAAATTGATATACAGAGATGCACACTTAGCTCCAGTTGTATGCTGTATAATTGTGGTATAACATATGTAATCATCCTATAAGAAGAATATTTTTTAATACGAGGCTATAGATAGCGAAAAAGAAGGAAAACTATAAACCCTTTAGAAGGCAACGGAAACCACTAAAGTATATAATCTTTTCTGCACCAAAGAACTAATACAAAAATGTAAAGAAGTGAACAAAGACGTTTTTATTGGCTTCATAGATTTTGAAAAAGCTTTTGACCGAGTAAAGCATGATAAAATGGAAGAGATATTAAAGGAAGTTGGTATTGATCCATATATTATTCAATGTATTGAAAGTCTATACTGGAATCAGAGAGCTGAAATAAAAATTGGAAGCATTGTCACGAACAGTATTGAAATATGCAGAGGAGTAAGGCAAGGATGTATATTGTCGCCACTGTTCTTTAATATCTATGTTGAAGAAATTTTCATTGCTGCAACCCAAGACGAAAATATTTGTTCATAGTAGAAGCTACGGGCTGAACTTTAATATTAAAAAAAACGAAATTCATGATCGTGCGCAAAGATAAAGTTCGTTACACTAATGCTAAAATTATGATAAACGGGGAAAATATTGAACGTGTCAAAAACTTCAAATATCTTGGATGTATGTTGAACGAGGAGTGGAATTCAGTTAATGAAACTAAAGGCAGAATTGAAATGGCACGGAATACTTTCTATAAATTTAAAAAAGTCCTACTTTTAATTTAAAACTAAAGCTGAGATTTATAAAATGTTACGTGTGGTCAATATTATTATACGGCATGGAATCGTGGTCTCTCAATAAATCATCACTATTAAAATTACAAGCTTTCGAGATGTGGACATACCGGCGTTTATTAAAAATATACTGGACTGATAGAATTACCAACGAAGAAGTTTTACGGTGTATTGGTCTTCAACAAGAGTTAATAGTAGCTATCAAAAGAAGAAAAACAGCATACTTTGGACATATAATCTGAAATAATAAATATAAAATAGCTAAATTAATAATACAAGGCAAAATAGAAGGCAGAAGAGGTGTTGGTAGATCGCAACTGGCCTGGCTCGATAATATAAAAAAATGAACTGGTTTAGGTTCATTGGAAGAGCTAGTTAGAAATGCAGGAAATCGTACCAGGTTTAAGCACATAATAGATGGTATGGACAGTACAATATAGTGACGCTTACATCCAATGTGGATAGCAGCAGAAGAAGAAATCACTAAAACATTAAATGACATTTCATAAACACAACTACAAAACACAACTAACAAAATTGTTTTTATGAAAAAAAACACAACTTTTCTGCTCTAGCAAAAAGAAAACGACAATAATGTGTAAAGCAAACTTATTCCTACAGTTGAATATTTTATTACATTTGAAACATTTATATGGGTTTTTCGGCATATGAGCTTTCACATGCATTTTCAATGCACGTTTATCCGTGCACGTGCACGTCTAATAACCATGCATTTCTACAAAAATTTCAGATTCTAGCTCTACTTCATAGGGATAAACGTAAGAAAAATATTGATATTATCTGAACAAATCTAGCAAATTTTAGTTTGATCATCAGTAAAAATATCATATTTAGCTGATCTAGAATTTACTTACACTTTTAATACTGATCTCATCATGGTCCAATTTATTTTGTCCAGCATTATAAGGAGTTATAGTTTCCTCACTCTCGGTTTCATTTATTTCTTTTTTAATTTTATCTATTGATGACTAAAAATGGATTAATATTGTTAGTTTCAATTTATTTCTATAATTACGGTGAAATATATACTTCTTGCAAATTTTCCGGTTCTAATTTAATGTTTATTTCATCTCTAATTACTAATCTTTCCATTTTAATTTATAAATTTAAATATGTTGTTAAACAAATCATTGTCACAAGTTACAACTGTTATGAAAACAAGCAAAAGTGACAACTGACATACGTGGTTTTAGAAATCGTTTTTTGGAAAAAGCAATACCGAAAACGATAACTTGTTCACAAAACGCAACCAATTGTTCTCAATTTATGGGTGTGGAGTTCTTTCAGCCAAAAAAAAGTGATGTACATAAAAAAATTGATGCAATCAATTGGGCGTGTTCTTTCAGACAAAATTTTTTGTTTTTTCTGATGTAGGACTGTTACTAATGTGGAGTTCTTTCAGATTTTTGATGTACATCAATTTTTAACTTGGCTAAAGAACAGACAAACCACATGATTTTTATTATTGTATTGGTAACAAAACCAAACATTTTCGATTTAAATTTACATTAAAATAATTGTGCAAACATAAAATATTTATTCACTTTACGCAGAATTTATGTTTAATTTTATAAAATTCACCTAATAATCACAAAAAACTATCCACAAATAGTAAATTCAAAAAATGGCGTCACGTTTGTTATTGTTTTTATACGTATGTCCTATTCATGCCTGTTAAATATCTCTATTTTATTTTTCAACCGGAATGGATAGGATTCTATAGGAAATGTATATAAATAGGAATTAATTGGAAATTTTCATTGCAGAATTCCTATTAAATCTTTTCCAATTAAATCCTGTTAAATCCATAAGATTGTTTAATTTTTTAAGTTCTTTTTTCCTATTGATTCTCTTAATTTCCGATTGAAATTCAATTGGAAATTTCCATTAGAATCCTACAGAACCTCTTTTTCTGTTGAATCCCATTCGTTCCGATTGAATTTTAATTGGTAGATCGAAGTCTCCCTATTAAACCAATTCAATCCGATTTAATCCTATATTGGATTTAATAGGATTCAATAGGTATGAATTGGAATGTTTAACCAGGGATATGCAATTACACCAACTTGTAAATGGTTTTGGAAAATATACATTATTAATTCAAACAACAATTCGATATTAATTGACGATAATTCAAAAACTGTGCACCGCAAAATTCTAAAAATAATTACAATGTTTCTTGAATTAGGTGCTCGTTCATATGATATCTCACATGGCTGGGTTTTAAATGGTGTTTTACCCCTTCTCATTTCCACCTGCTTAATAAATACGATTATGAGTATTTTACACTTCGTTATATTTTTCGTTCAAAAGATACCACTGTTTCTATATTTTCTAAGACTTTTGAAGTTTTTTTATTAAATAGGTTCGGAACTAAGTGGGGAAAGAAAACATGAAAAAACGCTTTTATTAAATTTTATTCAAACAAACTGCAAAGTAAAAAATTATAAAATACATTTTTACTTGACTCGGTAAAAAAAAATATTTTTTTAAAGACCTTACATAGCACCCCGTAAAACAAACGGAAACCATTTTTTTTAGTATCTGTCATCTTCAGGGTCATCAGGTTAGTTTTATACGCATCTTAAATTTCAGGTCCATAAGATTTATAGTTTATGAGAAAACCAATTTTAATACAACAGACTACAGAATACACATCGTAGTCTCAACAGTAGTGTTTCGTATAAAAACGGAACTCAAATTAAATTTTTTATCTAAACCCCCCCCCCCCCCCATAGCTCAATCCTGCGTACACCACTGACCCTCGTCAATCTTATTAAAAATAGACCACAATAAAACAATTAACCAATAAAATAATAAATTTAGCATTTGTACTGTTAACCAAAAACATTAATATTGTAATTGGATTTTAAGTTTAATTTACTTCACACCCATTAAATATATTGCGGTGACTAGGGTGAACACTATGCACCTGTGTAAACAAACATTCGATAATAGCAATGGATAAAACTAGATGGCTAGAGTTGTAGGTTGTCAAAATAAAAACACATTTTTTATAATAAAAATTACTTTTTATTTTTGCGCTTTCTCGAACAGTCGAGTTAAAATTTAGCATAATTTTTCTTTCCTCAAGTACATGAAGTACTTAATTCGATATGTATAATTTTAATTACATTTGTATCAGTTGTTAGTTCCTAGTGTTGAAAATCTGCAAATAAAATAAATATTAGATTAAAGATTTTGTGTAAAATGAATGTAAATTAAATATGTTAATGGAATATACAGATAATTAAAATTCGAAATTCCGCGTGTTATCTTTGAAAGAAGAAGTTTCTAGAGTCAGTGATTTCAGAATACAATCATACTACGTGCAATATATTATGTCTATTTGGATTTGTTAAACAGAGTATGTTTGAAGAATTTTTGTAGTGTAACATCATTAAAATAATCGCACCTTCTAACAACCATATTGGAGTGATATTCGAATAAATAATAAGTTAATACAGTACAATTTGGAGTGAACTTAACCCCACAATATTAATAGAATTAAGGTTTTTCCATAATTCTAATTTTAAGTTATAAATAAGTTTCCTGTTTAAAGGTAATCCTAATTTTAATAGCAAAATTATTTCTGAAGATGGTTTATACTGAAACTAGTTAAAGAATTTATTTAAAAAAGAAAGGCGTTTTTTAAGTATTTAATAAATTAATAAACTATGTATTATATTTGTATGGAATTGAAATATTAGGATTCATTAAATTTTAAGTTAGAGATTAGAAACGTATATTAAATAAATATATATATTTCTTATGTGTAAAAAAAATAATCTGTTCTATATTTTTATTTGTTTAGAATATCACATTTTATTAAATTTAAGGCTTTTTATGACAATAATAATAAAAACAACAATAAATACCTTAATTAATTTTGTTAAAAGTGTAAACCCACCTTTATATTTAGTTAGCCTTGAAGGCATATTGTTATTGTTTATTGGTTTTATTTTGACATTCTGAATTATACAAAATTATTGTGCTGTTCTAATAAAACACTCATTGAAAATAACGTGTTTTTATATTCTCTGCTTAATAGGTTATGGGGCCACAGTGCTTTTAAAAAATAAATAAATAAATTGTTGTTGCGCGCCATATTGTCGGTGATAAGTTAAAACGATCGAGTGAACAATTTTTTCATCAATAATAATCGGAAAATTTAAAACATCGAAACACATCGATATACGACATCATTTCATCCGAGATAAAATAAATGAATCAATTATCCAGATTGAATACATCGATACAAATTTTATGGTGGCTGATGCATTAACAAAGGCTGTAACAAAACCAAAGCAAAGCTTTTGCTCATTAAATATTGGTTTAACTAATGTTAAAATTTAGAATTTATTTATGTTTGTAAATTAAAATTAAATCTTAACATAGTGGGGGTGTTAAAAGTGTAAACCCACCTTTATATTTAGTTAGCCCTGAAGGCATATTGTTATTGTTTATTGGTTTTATTTTGACATTCTGAATTATACAAAATTATTGTGCTGTTCTAATAAAACACTCATTGAAAAATAACGTGTTTTTATATTCTCTGCTCAATAAATTTATATAACTCACATGCAATCACTTATAAAATATTACAAAAATCTCCAACTATTGTTCACAAAAATAAGAGACAACGCACATACACAATTTATATATATGTCTTTTTTCCGCACGTCGTTTTTTCCGCGTATCAATACAGTTTCTCTGAGCCACCTATATTTAAATCTATTACATTATCATTTGTATGATTTAGACCATGATTATTTGGATTCACTGATCGCTTTAACTTAATAGGACTGATTTCAGATGTTTTTTTAGATACGTGATTTTTAGGTTCTGCATTAATTGCTTAATTTTGAACGCCTTAATTACTTGGTTCACGTGCCGGACTGTTTTGCTACCGTTTTCCATTTGACATACGTATGTACGTTTATCTAAAACTTTTAATATTTTGGCAGGAATCAAACTTTTCTTGTTTCTTGTTGGTATTATAGTCGTGAATCATTACCGAGTCGTTTACAAGAAAATCTATTTTACGCTTTCCCCTAAACTTTTTAATTTGTTTTTGTGTGTTGCTATCTATATTTTCTGAAACTGACTTATTGGATTTATCTGCTTCATTAGCTGCTTCCATTGGTTTGATTAAATCGAGCCTAGTTTTAACATTTTTACCCAACATTACTTTTGCTGGAGATTCTCCAGTTGAGTAACGAACAGATCGACGATAATCAAACAAATACTCATTTATAATAAGATTAAGCGGTTCTGTAATATTAGACATATTCATGGTTTTAACATGGTTTAATGCTGCATATAGAGCATATTATTTTATAATTAAAATTAAACAATAATTCCAATTTAATTTTCATTTAGTTTAATAAATCTAACATCCCCAAAATATTTTCTTTAAAAAAAATCTAATAAAAAATAATGTTATTATTCGGATGAATTCGTTTTCAAAATTACGTCGGATTTATATTTTAGGAAATAATTCAAGTTCGTTTTAGAGCAAAATGCTGAAAGAAAGCTCGATAATGATTGGTTAAAACGTTTTCATTTAATTGCTATATAGAGTTATGCGCTTAATAAAAGAATCAGGAGTATAATAGGTTTAGCGGCACCTCTGATGAATGGAGATACCGGCTGCACCAATTGTAATAGGTTAAAGGGGTGGTGGTGTGTGGTGTCCTTTAACCCTTACTATATCTGTTTGGTTTCTTAATTGTCTGAAAAGACTTACCTGGTAATAATTCTTGTAGCTTTCGTCTCAAATTGTTATTTTATAAAAGGTGAACTCAGGCTGTTTATTTTTTCATTGAATTTTTCAGATTTATTTAACTTGGAACTAAATTTGTTTCAAGTTCACTAATTTTTTAACTTCCTCTTACAGTCACAAGTTTAACTTATATATCTTTCTTTAAAGCACAGATTTGAAAAAATATAAATGTGAATGAATTTTTCTTTATGAAATAGATTTTTCTTTGAATTACTAACTTTTTCTTTATGAAATGATTTTTCTTTAAATCACTAATTTTTCTTTAAAGAATAAACTTTTCTTTAAAACACGGATTTGAAATTAGTATATTACATATCTAGAGTTGTAAATAGCATTTTACATGCGAGGGAAAATTTTGCGCACGAGACGCGTAGCGTCGAGTGCAGTATCTTAACGAACATGGAAAATGCTTTACAACTCGAGATTTGTTATATACTTTTTCTACGACTTTGTTTTAATGCCCAAACGCATATAATTACTTGAAAAAATGACCTACTAATTATAAATTAAATGCAAATAGTTTACAAATTGTGGTAGGCTTTGCATTATTCTGTGTCAAAATAAATTGAAATATTTAATTTTTCTTTTTATTAAAAGCGTGCGGTAATATATAACAACGTAAAAAAACAAATAAAAAGAAATGATATCTTATCACACGCACATTTCAGCGGTAAAAAAGTCAAAGGAACCAAATCAGGATTTTGTTTTTGGGGTTTAATACACAACGTAAAAGTACCAAACCAAAGAAATGATCCATTTTGATAAGCAAATTGGATACTGCGACAGTAAAAACATTTCATGTAACTACTCAAGTAAAATAAAATATTTAAAATAATATTAAAATGTTTCGCCAAGTGCCTACAGCGTCTTCAATTATGTATATATTTATGAACTAGAACTTAAAAATTTTGTAAATGCATTGAACATAATTTATAAATAAAATATTTTTCATTTCAATTTTTTCAAATAAGCAAATGTCTAATCAAACAAAATGTCTTGGAAATGTTTTGCCAAGTCCCGATAGTTGACACAATTAAGTTTGCAAAGTATAAATTTATTTTTCATCGAATTCCAAATGTACAATGCATTATTTGAAAGTTAATCTGAAACGAGAGAAGTACAAAACAAACGCGAAAACTCTTTGAAGGCAGACAGTATCTTCAAAAGCCCTAATTTTGGACGTTTAATGACAAGAGATCCCTTGAAATGAAATGTTTTTACTGTCGCAGTATCCAATTTGCTTATAAAAATGGATCATTTCTTTGGTTTTGTACTTTTACGTTGTTACATTCATTTTTGTAGCTTGGTATGTTTATGCAAAATTTTAGCTTGAGTTACATGAAATGTTTTTATTGTCGCAGTATCCAATTTGCTTATCAAAATGGATCATTTCTTTGGTTCTGTACTTTTACGTTGTGTATTAAACCCCAAAAACAAAATCCTGATCTGGTTCCTTTGATGTTTTTACGGCTGAAATGTGCGTGTGATAAGATATCATTTCTTTTTATTTGTTTTTTTACGTTGTGTACCTATCCTCTCTAAAAAACTGCTGTATTTACATTTTTGATGTTTTTTTTCCGCTAGATTTTTCTTTAGATTATTAATTTTTCTTTATGAAATGATTTTTCTTTAAATTACTAATTTTTCTTTATAGAATAAACTTTTCGTTAAAACACAGATTAAAACACATAACTTTAACACTAGTTTGGTAAATTTTACGGTTTTGACCAAATGAACTTTTTCGCGGCGACCGGGTTTGGTTTATTAATACTGACTGACGGGGTCCAAGAGGTTGGACCCCCGAAAGGCGAGATTCTCGTGATCTCGTTCGCGATTTTAATTCAACTGATTTTTTCGCTATATTTTTCGTGGGTTTTATAACAAAAACTAAGTTTGATTAACTAATCAATACTTATGATTTCATTATTTCTAAAATGTAGTATTTGCTATTTTTTTAAGTAAACATAATTTCATAGTTTTAATAAATGGTAGTTGATCGGATTTCGTAGCTTCCGTTTTGTGGATAAATTTTATTGACTAAGTATTTTTTATTCAAAGTTACATGAATTTTTTGTGTTTATTGTAATATCGTTTAACGAGTTTTTTTTTTAGTAAAATTGCTTATTGATGAATTTCATTTGATTAGATATTTTTGATGTAGTATGAAAATGTATATGGTTTTAACTTTGTTGCTTAGAATATTTCATTTGAATTCGTGGGATTCGCTTAGGTTGTGATTTTGTATGAAAATTCTTTGGTATCCAAACTTTGTTGCTAAGTTGATTTGTTTGGAATTTATTTCATGCGATGTCAAAATTATGAATTTTGCTTAAGTTAGGCTTTTTGTAATAGAGTAAATATTTCTGAATATTGTGAAATATTTGAAATTGAGTTTTTGGAAATTGTTTAGATGATTTTTTAGTATGATGAAATAATTAGTTTCGTGGTGAAATAGCGTTTTGGATGGAGATTGTTGATATACATGATATCAATGATTTAATACAATGTTTGGATGAGAATAGGGTTTTGGGGGTTTTGTGGGATTAGATGTTGTATCGTTTAGATGAATTAGGGGTTTTGGGTATTGTATGGTATTATGCGTGGTTTGGTTATGCGTGATCTAAACTTTATTGAGTAGTTTGGAGATCTATATGTATATTCCTAGTTTAGGAATACTACAGGAATAATTCTTATAGAGCCAAAAAATAACAAAGTTGCTTTTTAAATCGCTACTTTTTGCTTTTACTAAGCTCTATAAGAGTTCTAAGAGCGCTTCTAGAGCAAACATTAAAGCACGTAGCTCTATAAATCAACTCTAAGAGCGCTCTTAAAGCATATTTAGAGCAAAATTGTTACTTGGGGTAGCAACGTACGCCGAGTCCTGCTAGTTATCGATATGTACATGAGTAATTATAGACTAGACAATTCAATAGTTTATAGAGTTTTGTTTATTAATTGCAGTTTTGTTTTGAAATGTTAATTCAATCGTTTTCAACCGGCAGCATTACTTCTTCTTTACAAATTGTTTCACTGGAATAGGTGCTATAAGGCAAATGAGATGATTCGTTTTCTTCAATGTTGAGCTAAGAAAAAGTAAATGAAATAATTGAATTGCATTAGTTTAACAAGTTTGATTAATTATATAAAAAAGGTTATGCTATAATAAACCGCCATTGTTGCCTTTGGTAATTCGTGAATTCATTTATTAATTTTTTAAAGCAAATACATTCGTCAAAAATTATGATTTTTTTTCTTCAGAAGTTTTTATTCGAGTTGGTTTAACTCTTAGATTTTAGTTAACTTTAACTTATTAATAAATGAACTCGAAATAACAAAATTTTCAAAACATCAATGACCGAACGCGCACATGAAAAGCGATTTTATGTCTACAAAAATTATAAACAAATTTATTTTTAAAACTGCCTAGATTTCGATAAATAACAAAAGTGACTTACTTCAGGTTTTGTGGTATCAATATATTCGGTTGGGTCTGTTTTAACCAAACCAATTTTCTCAGATTTTATAATTTTGTGTAAGGGTGTTGTACATTCATTCATCGATTTGCCATCGACATCTGGTAAGAGACCTACTGGTTTTTCAGAACTAGTTTGTGATATTGTCTATAAGAAACGATAAATGATTAATAAACGATTAATGGATAGTTGTGTTTTGCCGGTGCTGAGTTATGGTTCGCAATGTTGGAACCTCACACAAGAGCAAAGAGAGAGAATAGCAGTAGCCCAGAGGAAAATGGAGAGAAGCTTACTAAACATCAAACTGAATGACAAGCTATCCAATGTTAAATTACGAGAAAAAAAAAAGGTGATTGACGTTACTAGGTTTACGAGATCAAGAAAATGGTAATTTGCTGGACACATACAGAGGACAACGGATGGAAGGTGGACAAAGTATATTGAAGAATGGTTCCCGAATACGAGAAGAAGGATAGGACGTCCAAGAAGGAAGTGGATAGACGAGATTTATGATGCGGATAACTTTTGGAGAAGAACGGCCCAAAACAGAGAAAAATGGAAACGAAGAGAGAATTCTTTTGTTGTTATGAACTGAATACAGAATAAATAATAATAATATAATAAGACCAAGTTTCACTCCTCGTAATGGCGGTGATAAAAGTTTTCTCCTAGATCTCCGCCTCACATCTATGCCAGATATTACGAGTGTCGATGTCGATAAAGATAGTATTGGAAATTCTGACAACTATGGAATCACATCAGTTATCAATTATTTAATTGATTTACTAAAAACTAGAGTTCCCATATCACGAAAACTGTTCCACTTCTCAAAAATGGACATCAATGGTCTCCGACATTTTTTAAAGTTTCTCTTTCGATCGTCATTGTTTTTATGCTGTATGTTGCTGTCAAAAACTTTGCTGGAACAATTCAATTCAACAATAAAAAAGCCCAACAAAAATATTTGTTTTCCAAAACTGCCAAATTGGCTCTTAGAAACAAACGTAGATATATTGAGTTAATAACCTAAAATAAGCTAAAATAATCTTTGGTTTTTAGGGTTCCGTATTTTGAAAAAGTAAAAACCAGTACCCTATTGGTGAGACTATTGTTGATTTACTCACAAACTATAAATGCTATCAGCTTGAAATTTTCAAAGGTTATAAAATGTATTTGTCGAGACCTACTGAAAAAAACTGAGTTTGATTTAGAAAAATCGAAAAAAATTAAAATATTTTAAAATAATTGAATAAATTATCGACTCTTAACTTTTTGAGTTATTATTAAAAACATAAGATGTATTTCCTGCCCCCCTCCTTAACTTCGAACATTACAAAAGAAAAAAATTGAGAAAATTCACAGACCACAGTTATAGAAAATGTTGTAAAGTTTGAACGCAAACTATGCCGGTCGTCTCATCATTTGAAATGTTATTTGGAGGGGTTTGGGAGTAGAAATTTCTTAAAAAAATTATTTTCGACCTTGACAAGTCATATGAAAAGGTGAATTTTTTTCTAGTCCAAAATGATTTTATTTGCAATTTTTGAAACCAACGTTTTTGATTTATTTCTAAAATTGTGTTTTTGAGAAAAACTATTCTCGAAGAATATTATATACATGGAACCCTCGAGGAGCGAGTTTTATTCGCAACTGTCTGACTTTTTTATTTCTGTTTCGAAATTTTTTATTTTTTTTTTTTAATGAACTACGAAAGTTATTCTGCGTAAAGTAACAAGAGGTATACAATATACATAATGTTAACTCATGTGATATTTTTTTCGATCTGTTAAAATTTAATTTGTTGTGTTAGATGCAGAGTCTATCGAAAAAGAGAGAGACGAATATAACAGCATGACAAGTTGTTAGTCTATCGTACGTCGTCGCGTGGAATGGTAGAAAAAGAAATCCTGACAAATCATATAAGAATGTATATGAATTTAGTTAGTCGAAATATATTGTTAAAATATTAAATAATGTGTTTTATATTCTTATAATTCAGAAGTGGCATAAAATCCTGTGAAATTAATTAACAAAATTTAGTTTTATTGATTTGCTAGTGTCGAGAAAGAACTGTAAAAAAAAGAAACTTTGAATGTGTTAGTGTATAGCAGTGAATTTGTTAGTTAACAAGGGCTACGTAAAAACATTGAAAAAAAAAAACTCATTGAACAGGGAAAAATGCTGAAAAAAAATAATGTTTATACAAATTATACAAAAAATATATAGTGAAACGAAAAAAAAAACAAAACAAAAATAAATGTGTCGAAGATATTCGTGCAAAGTCATGTTTAGTTCTTAAAAAAAAAAGTAAATCCGTCATTCATTTATGTGTATTTGTTTGGATACAATCGCGTGCGTGTAAAAAGAAGAAAGAAAAATGTATTTTTTTTGTTAAAAAGAGTGCGTTGAAATTTTATAAATCTGTATAGTGTTTCGTATGTAGAATTTTTGGAAAATTAAAAAAAATTCTAGGAAAAAGTTCGTAACATTTGATTTGAATAATAAAATTTAAGGTAACGTGGTAAACTCTGAAAATAAGATAAATTTTGATAGTTAGATTTTTATTAACGGTATCGCACGTAAAACAAATACTGCAAAAATGTTGAATTTGCCAAAGTTATCAAAGGCGGACTTGTCAAATGAATTGGAAGGAGGATTGTCAGTAATAGGCAAGAAAAAGGAACTATATGACCGATTGAAGCAGGCTTTGGAGGATAGGGGTGAAGATTTCACAGATTATCCAAGTGGTATTTTAGATTCTACCCGTATTAGTGAAAAAGTTGGTATGAATGGAAATAATGATCCCATAGACAACACCGTGATAGAAAATATGTCGGATGACGAAGACATAGAGAAACTAAAATCGGATATTTTGGAAAAGGAAAAAGAATTAATGGAAAGAGAAAAACAAATGTTGAAAAGAGAAAAAGAATTGCTGGATAAACAGAAAACTATGTTATCTTGTATGAGTGAGATGAAAATTAAAAATGACAGTTCAAAGGAAAAATCTTTGGGTGTAAAGGAGATAATTGAACTGTTGCCGATATTTGATCCAAATGTTGATACGATAACGGCGGAAAAGTGGGTTAAAAAGGCAGAAAAGTTAAAATCGATTTACAAATGGTCTAGTGATGTGTTAATTTACGCAGCAAGTTTGAAATTAAAGGGACCGGCAAAATTATGGTTCGACGGAGCTGAGGATTTGTTTCAAAATTGGAACGAGTTGAAAACGGATTTGTTATTGAATTTTCCATCGTCTACAAATGCTGCCGATGTTCATCTAAAGTTAATGTCGAGAGTCAGAAAGTATAATGAAGGAATTGAAAATTATTTCCAAGATGTGGTACGAATCGGGCGTAATGGTGGACTGGAAAGTGATGCAATAATTAAATATGTAATAACCGGAATTAATGATGACTATTTGAAATCTAAATTAATGTCCAGAAGTTACAATACAATTTATGAATTGTTGGAGCATATCAAGTGGATAGAAAGTGTTCGTGAACAAGAAAACCGTCGTAATAACTCTAAAAAAAATTTTAACTCAAATTTTAATCAAAAAGTTTCAAATTCTGGAACAACTCTGTCAACTTCATATTCAAAAGAACCAGTTGCCGAAAGTGATCAAAAATCGACAGTGTATATCAGAAAATGTTTCATGTGTCATAAAACTGGACATTTACGAAAAGATTGTCCTAAACGATTAAATAAAAATACGAAACCAGAAAATGTATGCAAAGTTACGGAAGTGGAAAAAAAAAATAAAGTAGCCTGGGAAGATATTGATAAATATCATAAAATTGTGGAAATCAACGGTAAACCAATAGAAAGCTTCATTGACATGGGCAGTGATTGTAATACGTTAAAGGAATCAGTAGCAGCGGATCATAGTTTTGAATATTTTGAATGTGATCGAGATCTATCAGGATGGGCTGGTGGACGCTGCGAACCAATCGGAGAATTTAATGCTTTGATAAAAGTTGATGGTGTTCCAGCTATGAGTACAGTTTTGGTAGTTCCGGATGAAGTACAACAATACAAACCAATAGAAAGCTTCATTGACATGGGCAGTGATTGTAATACGTTAAAGGAATCAGTAGCAGCGGATCATAGTTTTGAATATTTTGAATGTGATCGAGATCTATCAGGATGGGCTGGTGGACGCTGCGAACCAATCGGAGAATTTAATGCTTTGATAAAAGTTGATGGTGTTCCAGCTATGAGTACAGTTTTGGTAGTTCCGGATGAAGTACAACAATACAAACCAATAGAAAGCTTCATTGACATGGGCAGTGATTGTAATACGTTAAAGGAATCAGTAGCAGCGGATCATAGTTTTGAATATTTTGAATGTGATCGAGATCTATCAGGATGGGCTGGTGGACGCTGCGAACCAATCGGAGAATTTAATGCTTTGATAAAAGTTGATGGTGTTCCAGCTATGAGTACAGTTTTGGTAGTTCCGGATGAAGTACAACAATACAAGGTTATGATCGGAAGAAGTTATATTGATCAAGATCATATCAAGGTTGTAAAAGAAAAGGATAAACTTACATTTGAAGAAGTAAAAACAGTAAAAGTCAAAAATATTGAATATGAGCCAATTTTGGAAAGTGATGTTAAAATTGGTGAAACATTAACAACTAGTGAAAAAAAGTTATGTATGAATCTTATTTTGGAATTTCGTGACTGTTTTGCGAAAAATATTAAAGAAATGGGCAAGCCTAATTTAGGTGAAATGGTTATTCAATTGAAAACAGATAAACCAGTTAATTTACCACCATATAAAATACCATTTGCTAAAAGACAAGTAGTTTCAAAAATTATTGACGAGCTACTGGAAAATGATATCATTCAACCATCAAAATCGGAATATCGTTCACCAATAGTTCTTGTTAAAAAGAAGAATGGAGAAAATAGACTCTGTGTAGATTACAGAGCATTGAATGACAAGACGATTAAGCAGAGTTTTCCAATGCCAGTGATGGATGAGCAATTAAATTCTTTATCTGGTAATAAATATTATATTGTACTTGATATGATGAACGGATATTATCAAATACCGGTTGGAGAGGAATCTCGTAAGTTTACGGCGTTTCAAACACATAACGGCCATTACGAGTATAAACGTCAACCTTTTGGTTTAAGCAATGGGCCTGCAATGTTTCAGAAAACTGTTAACCAGTTAACTGATGGCATGAATTCCGAAGAAATTGTAGTTTTTCTTGATGACATGGTAATTCCGTGCAAATCGGTTACAGATGGACTGGCAAAGTTGAAAAAGTTGTTGGAAAGGACTCGAAATGCTGGATTAACATTTAAGTTATCTAACTGTTCGTTTTTTGAAAAGGAAACTGAATTTCTGGGTCACCGTGTATCGGCGGATGGATTGAAGCCAGGATGTAACAAGATGGAAGCGATCAAGAATTTTCCAATTCCATGTTCGTTAAAAGATCTTAGTCATTTTATTGGTCTAACTGGATTTTTTCGTAAATTTGTACCAATGTATGCAGAAATAGTAGCGCCTTTAAATGACCTGAAAAAGAAAAATGCGGAATTCATTTGGACACAAGATTGTCAAAACGCAATGAATAAAATGGTTGAAATATTGACTTCGAAACCTGTACTTACTATTTTCAATCCTGATATGGTACATGAAGTCCATACTGATGCAAGTTCAGTAGGATTAGCAGGAGTATTGATGCAACGAGAGAATGATGGATTGCACCCAGTTGCGTATTTCAGTCGAAAGACATCTGACACAGAAAGTTGCTATCGTAGTTCGGAGCTGGAGACGTTAACTATAGTGGAAACTTTGGAGCGGTTTGATATATATCTCTTGGGTAAAGAGGACAAATTTAAGGTAATCACCGACTGTCAATCCGTTACGAGCACCAAGCTTATAAGTCCTATGCCAAAGCGTATAGCGAGATGGTGGTTGAGATTGGGTGAATTCAATTTTCAATTAGAGCATCGACCTGGTAAACAGTTACAACACGTAGACGCATTGAGTCGACATCCCGTGGAGCCGCCTCGTGAAATTGAAGAAGGATGTAAATATGTTTTGGCAACCAGTTTAGTACCAAAACATATTTTAGGGAGACAAATCACAAATTCTGTCCAATTGGGTGAAAAAGATAAGAACGATTCGGTTCTTGCAGTTAAATTAGTGACAGAAGAATGGTTACTTAGCCTACAAAGACTTGATCCTAAGATCGAAAATATTAAAACGGTATTGAAAGATAAATTGAAATCGACAAACGATGAAAAACAAATACATAATGACTACACATTAAAACATGAAATGGTTTGCCGGAAAGTGGAAGGTGGAAGTTTATGGATGGTTCCAAAAAATTTAAAGTGGAGAATTACTAAAACCTGTCACGACGATGTTGGACATTTTGGTGTTGAGCGAACCATGGAATTTTTAAAACAACATTTTTGGTTCCCGCGGATGCGAGATTTTGTTAAAAAGTATATCGATTCATGCATCGAATGCACATTTCACAAGACAAAGGGCGGAAATACTAAAATCGAATTACATCCAATTCCGAAGGAACCAGTACCCTTTCAAACAGTGCACGTTGACCACCAAGGTCCATATGTGGTGAGTAAACGGCAAAATGCATATTGTATCGTAGTTATAGATTCTTTTACCAAATTTGTGATGCTTAAAGCGGTTAGGAACACAAAAACGGAACCAGTTATAACGTTTTTGCATGAAGTTAGTAGTTTTGTTGGATGTCCCCAACAAATAATTTCTGATAAAGGAACGGCCTTTACATCTCAGAATTTCAATAAATATTGTGAAGAAAATCAGATAGCACATGTAAAAAACACTACTGGTAGTCCACGCGCTAATGGGCAGGTGGAGAGAACTAACCGTACTCTTCTCTCAGCATTGAAGACAATGTCTGAAGATGTAGATGGAAAAGATTGGGATAAAAAATTGAAGGAGCTACAGTGGGCTATGAATTCAGCTACCAACAAGACCACTAAGGTATCACCACACGAATTGTTATTCGGCTTTTCACCCAGAAATATTATGAAAAATAAATTAATTCTAGCAGTTCAAGATCTGGAGGAAACTGAATTAATAGATGTTAACTACATTCGCGAAAGAGTTAATGAAAGTATTAAAACTGCTCAGAAGAAACAAAAAGAATATTTTGATAGTAAACATCGACCACCGGATGTGTATAGACAAGGGGAAATGGTTCTTATAGAAAACGATCAACCGTCAACTGGATTTTCACGTAAGCTTTTGCCAAAATATAAAGGACCATATTTGATTACAAAAGAGCTTGGTAACGATCGTTATATTATAGAAGATATTCCAGGAATGCAAGTGTCTAATAGAAAGTTCAGTTCGGTATTTGCTGCTGATCGTATGAGACCCTGGCTATGCCTACCAGAAGATGATGATGATTCGGAAGAGGAGCATGATACTGATGATTATCTGGTCGAGGGCGACAGTACGCAGGATGGTCGAGTGTTAGATGCAGAGTCTATCGAAAAAGAGAGAGACGAATATAACAGCATGACAAGTTGTTAGTCTATCGTACGTCGTCGCGTGGAATTGTAGAAAAAGAAATCCTGACAAATTATATAAGAATGTATATGAATTTAATTAGTCGAAATATATTGTTAAAATATTAAATAATGTGTTTTATATTCTTATAGTTGTTTAGTAAGTTTCGAAAAAAGGGTAGTTTTCTGCCCTGCACAGTTTCTTTTCTTCATACAAATTATTCGATTGTTAACTGAAATAAAATTTTACCTGTTTTTCTCGTGTATGAGTTTTCATATGAAGTACTAAAGCATATTTATATGTAAATTCTTTATGACAGTGTGCACATTGAAACAGGTTTTCGCGTGTATGTTTCGTCATATGACGTTCGCAATCCCGTTTTCCTTTAAACTCTTTACTACAATATTGGCAAGGAAACTATATGTAAAATTAAAAAAATTAAAGATCACGTTTAATGCATTTTGAAATAGATTTTGTTTGAAGGAGCCGATTTAAACTTACCGTCATTCTTTCTGTGTCATGAGTTAGTTTGTGCATTTTCAAATTGTGTTTATACACAAATTTTTTACTGCATTCTGAACATTCATATGGTTTTTCATCCGAATGACTTCTCATATGACGCTTTAATAAATAGTTGATGTGAAATTTTTTATTACAAATTTTACATTCATAACGTTTGTCTAATATCTATGAAAAAATAAAAATTATTATTAGTGGTAGTTTAGACATTCCACTTAAATCTAATTTAAGCTATTGAAATTACATTTATAAAGCAGGCTACAGACTTACAATAAATGGCACAATAAATCGAAAATGAAAATAAACGAAACGATTTTTTCTCTAAATTTTATTTCGTTTATTTTCGATTTATTGTGCAATTTGATTGTAGGTCTGTAGACTGCTTAAGATTTTTCAATCAAAAGTTTATTTATATGAGTAATGATATAAAGTTTGAGCAAACGTAACAAAACGTATTCTAGGTTCATGCGTTTCCTAATGCATTACTAAATGTTTTAAAAATGAAAATATTTTATTGCTCTCGGAACATTACTGTGTGTGCATGGGATGAGCACAATATTGTGTTCAATATTTTTGGAAGTGATTTAAGCCTACCTGGTGAACTCAAATTTGGAGCAGTTCCATCAACATCATTGTCTGCGTAAGAATACGTCAACCAAATCAGGGAGAAACATGAGGATATTCACAAGCTTGTTAGGCAGAAGATCCAACTTGCCAGTGATAGAATGAAAGTCCGATACGATATACGATCTTACCATACTAAGGACAATTAGTATGTGTAAACAATCTAAAGCGGAAACGAGGGTTATCATCAAAACTGCAAGCTGCATGGGGGGAACTTACAACATTATATTCAAGTTGAATGACGTGATTTACAGAATTAGAAAAGGCCATCTTTTAAGCCTGTTTTAACCAAACCAATTTTCTCAGATTTTATAATTTTGTGTAAGGGTGTCGTACATTCATTCATCGATTTGCCATCGACATCTGGTAAGAGACATACTGGTTCTTCAGAACTAGTTTGTGATATTGTCTAGAAAAGAAATATTTTTAACAAAAATTTTTCAAGTGGAAACTGCAATAGAAGAAAAACAGAAAAAGGGCGAATAAAGAGAAAGAAAAAAAATATGAGAGTTTGTTTTTCCTTATGTTTTTCATTATGATCAAAATTTCCAGAAATGCTTAAAAAAAGTAAGGAAAAGATTTGGAAAAATTTGTTCATGAACACTTAGTTTTGCACCTACATATTTACACTTAAATTTGTCTGATATCTATGAAAAAATATTGTTGGTTGTAGGTTAGGTATTGTATTAGAATAGTAATTTGAACATTGAACACACAACAAAACAGAGATGATTAAACGGTTTCATCCTCTTGACATTTTACAATTTTCTATGTTATATTTTAATATACGTTTTCTTGTATGTTCATGTTCTGTTCATCTAAATACTTTGTTGTGTCAACATTGTATAGTTGGAAATGTGTTTAATAAATATATGATAATTTCACTGGCTCGGTTATTTATTCTAACATATTGCTCTTAAATGTTGATGCCGACGTAGTCGTCGCTTCCTTGTATTTACAATACGATGGTACCATTCCAACCCAAGAACTCGTTAAAGTGGTGGAATTCTGCAGCAACACTAACATGTCCTTGATCCATTGTTAAAACTTTTATTGCTATATTCATTATTTGGTTGGAATAAATAATAGATCAGAAAAAATATCCAACTACTTAACCACATGACAAATCGTCATAAGCTTTATAACTGTATAAGTCCCTTTAAAGAATTCAGATTCGTTTTTAACTTTTGCATTGCATGCATCATTTAACATTTTTTTTTCATACAAGCCATTAGATCGTTAACTGAAATAAAATTTTACCTGTAAATTTTCTCGTGTATGAATTTTCATATGAGCTACCAACTTAGTTTTCCGTGAAAATTCTTTTTGACAGTGTGCACATTGAAACAAGTTTTCTTGTGTGTGGGTCTTCATATGACGTTTTAATGCAAAACGACTTTTAAACTCCTTATTACAAAATTGGCATTGAAGCTGCAAGTAAATAAAAAAATATTACAGATAACGTTTAATGTATTTAAAAATTAATTTTGTTTGAAACACAACGGTAGGTAGGCGATTTAAACTTACCGTCATTCTCTCCGGGTCATGAGTTAGTTTGTGTATTTTCAAATTGTGTAAATACGAAAACTTTTTACTACATTCTGAACATTTATACGGTTTTTCATCCGAATTGGCTGATATCTATGAAAAAATAAAAATTATTATTAGTAGTAGTTTAGGCATTGCTCTTAAATCTAATTTAAGTTATTGAAATTACATTTATAAGATTTTTTCAATCACAAATTCATTTATATGAGTAATAATATAAAGAGTGAGCAGACGTAACAAAACGTATTCTAGGTTCATGCGTTTTCTAGTGCATTCCTAAATATTTTAGATATAGAAATATTTTATTGCTCTCGGAACATTACTGTGTGCGCACAGGATGGGCACAATATTGTATTCAATATTTTTGGAAGTGGTTTAAGATTACCTGGTGAACTCAAATTTGGAGCAGTACCATCAACATCATTGTCTGCGCAAGAATACGTCAACCAAATCAGGGAGAAACTTAAGGATATTCACAAGCTAGTTAGGCAGAAGCTCCAACTGGCCAGTGATAAAATGAAAGCCCGATACGATATACGATTTAATCACACTAAGGACAATTAGTATGTGTAAACAATCTAAAGCGGAAACGAGGGTTATTACCAAAACTGCAAGCTGCATGGGAAGGACCTTACAACATCCATTGAACCAAGTTGAATGACGTGCATTCAACCAAGTTGAATGACGTCCATTCAACCAAGTTGAATGACGTGCATTCAACCAAGTTGAATGACGTGGTTTACAGAATTGGAAAAGGCCCGAGGTAAGGCAAAAGTTGTACATCTAGAAAGATTGGTCTTATACAAAGGAGAGCTAGATCTTAAGTGGAGGGTATTGTTACGGTTACAACAAAATCATATAGAAATACAATGTAGAACTCAATTAAATTCAACATAAATGAAACACCCTAAGCCTAAAGCATCTTCATAACGATGATCATTGATTGATTATTAACAAAACAAAATACAACAACAATCGAATGAAATGAATATAATTGTTGTTTTAGTAACAGTTAAGGGACAGTAAAAAATTATTTTTTTATGGAACGTTCCGGACTAAAGAAGTTAGATTTTTCTAGATTGTACGGAATTTAGTATTTAAGCAGGTATTTTAGACAGAATGGAATTAATTGTAAGCCGGAATGGAATTAATTGTTGTACCGTGTATATAAAATCGTGTAAATATAAGTTGTTCTTGAATTAGCTTTTGTAAATAAAGTTTCAAGTGTTATTGAGTAGAAATATTTTGTGTATTATTTTGGACGCTGTGTACTGGAAATTTTACAATCAACCGTTGGAGTTTCAAAGCTGTTGAAAGAATATTTTAGATAGGAATATTGTTTGCTGTATTGTTTTCCTGTTGTTGTGGAACAATCAAGCAGTTAAATACTGAATAAAATCTGGCGTTTGTGCTTAGAATCAGTGATAGAATCCAGGAACAGATTGGAAAATGCGTTTATCGAATTAAGAGTAAGGCAAATTTGAAGTAGGGTTGAAAAACGTGACGATATTAAAAATTTTTATTTGTATAAATCTTGTTGAGAAAGTTTCAAGAATGTTTTTCACTTTAATTTAACATTTATCTTGTCTACTAATATAAGCACAAAACCTTGGGCCCTATTCCCGAACACATATTTGTCAATCGACAATATTGTCAATTTCACTAAAATGGTTAACAACTTTCTTTAAAAATGGTATTCTGTAACTCATATTTGTGTCAAACAAGTTATAACAAATTTTTACAAAATTATAACAGATTTTTTGTACTAGATTCGTACTTTTGACAACTAACTTTTTTAATCTTAAAAGATAAAAATATATTTAATAAATAAATATGTTTTAATGATATTTATATAAAAATATGTTTATCTAATATTATTAAAGACTTAATTTTGCGTTATAAATTAATTTTTACGCCAATCAATGAAATTTGTATAAAAAAGTCAACACACAAAACATAAAGCAAAATTGTGATTTTGACAGTAGCTATATTGTTCTTGTCAGATTCACAATATTGTGTTGAATTTTCACCAAATTGGTGTTACATAATACGAAAATCACAATATTGTGTGAATTTACAATATTGTGATGACATTTATGTGTTCGGGAATAGGGCCTCTTAAGTAAATTCTTACCTGTAATCTCAATCCAGTCCCTCTCGCATGAATTTTTAAATGCTGCTTCAAATTTGATTTTTCTGTGAATTCTTTATTACATTCAGAACATTTGAACAACCTTTCACGTGTATGACGGTTCATATGTACTCTAAGTCCACCTTTGGATGCTAACTTCTTATCACAAAGTTTACAAGAAAACTGAAAAAAGAAATGGAAAAAACTATATGATTTGTTGGAATATTTTTTACGCAGCAACTTTCTACATTTCTATCCTTTCGGCATTGTGTGTGATACTGGTCTAGCTTACCCGAGCCATAGGCCGGGGCTCTTATCCGCTATTACATACCATAAACCCGTTCTGATTAGTGTTATAATATTTCTTTCGTAGTTCATATTGTTTATTTAGTGATACTGTACTGCCATTGTGTAAACATGGGCCGTAAAGTTTTCTGGAATATACATCAGTAACCTTTTTAAGATTATTGTGGAGGTTAAGGTTATTTCCTCTTAGGAAGAGCGGTGTGCAGATTTCGGAGTGATTAAAGATGGCAGTCTATACTTTTGCATGTTTTTTCTTGGATCTTAGGTGTTTAAGGAGATCATTAGAGGAATATATAAATACAATATTACTAGTTCACAATATAAAAAAGTCATTCTTAAAATTTTGTAAAAAAACTGCCCAGCATACTAAAGCTCATGAATTAAAAAATATTTGAAATAATTTTCAGCATATCAAAATTTTAGTTTACAATTGGCAAATCCCTTATTTTTTCTAAAATATTATGAATAAAAAAATGCATGTCAATGAACTCGATGTAAATAAATACGATTTACTTATTTAAGCAAAAATAAAAAAGTCGAACAAGTGCGAATAAAATTCGCTCGCCAAGGGTTCCGTGAAGGTAAAAGAACACAATATCAAAAAAAAATGACATAAAGTTATGTTGTAAAGTCTTTATATCGCCAGACTATGGACGCATAACAGAGTAAATGTTTAATCGAAAATTTCAATCACATCTACGTTGATCAAAAATGACACAAAAAATGTTACTTGAGGTTAAATCTTATCTATAGCTGTTTATGTTAACTAAAGAAAGGTTCAGCCAGCTTTTTAATGGTTTAAATTGAGAATATTTTTTTTATAAATCAGAGTCGAAATTTAGGGTGGTGGTGGTATACAAATATATATAGACTTAAAACAAAACTTTTTTAACAATAACTAAAAAACTGTGCATCGCAAAATTCTAAAAAATATCGCAATGTTTCTAAAATCAAGTACTCTTTCAAATGACACCCCACTTGGCCTGGTTTTGAATGATGTTTTTACCTCTTATCATTCCCACCCCTTTAATAAATATAGTTATGCGTATCTCCCACTTTTCTATATTTTTCATTAAAAACCTACTCATTTTTCTATCATTCCAAATATATTTCAAGATTTTCGATGAAGTAGGGTCGGAGTTAATCGGGGTAATAAAACATAGAGAAAACGTCATTTTTCAAAGTTATACAAAAAATGGTGAGGTGTAAAATTCCAAAATACATTTTAAAAGAATTTTGAAATGAAGCCGTTTCATATGATACCCTACTCGTCTCGATAAAAAAATGTATGTTCTCAACGGCTTCAATCGTACCTCTGTAAAACAAACGAACACAACTTTATTTATTTTTTAACCCGCCATCTTGTGTGGATAGACTAGTTTTATAAGCACCTCAAATTTTAAGTTTATCGGATTAATGGTTCACGAGATAATCAAAATAATGTGTTCCGTATAAAAAAAGGAACCATAAAAAGGATTTTAAATAAGAAAGAATTGCAAAACGAAAAGACAAAAAGTAATAAAAAACTAACACTAATGCAAATCTTATACAGAAAAAAGAAACAAAAAATTAAAGGTTTGCAATTTCTTGTTGCCAGAAAAAAAAAATCACACTTTCAATCGCAAGTGTTATGTTGTCTTTATTCTAATTGACTAGCAGAGCTATGGCACGATCGTAGCAGCGAAAACTTTAGTAATATTATCTTAATATACTTACAATGGTACAGGTAGATATATTTAATATTTTATTGCTATATTCAATATTTGGTTGAATAAAAGGTTGGATCAGAAAAAATATCCAACTACTTAACCACACGGCAACTCGGCATAAACTTTATAACTGTGGCAGTATAATAGCAATCTTTTTATAACTTTCGTTAAAGAATTCCAATTCGTTTTTAACTTTTGCAAATGCATGCATTTAACAGTTTTTATTTCATACAAATTATTAGATCGTTAACTGAAATAAAATTTTACCTGTAATTTTCCTCGTGTATGGATTTTCATATGAGCTAGCAAAACTTTTTCATATGTAAATTCTTTTTGACAGTGTGAACATTGAAACAGGTTTTCGCGTGTATGGAGCGTCATATGACCTTTCAATCCCCTTTTTCCTTTAAACTCCTTATTACAAAATTGGCATGGAAACTGCAAGTAAAATAAAAAATTACAGATCACGTTTAATGCATTTAAAAATTGATTTTGTTAGCAAAACGTTGTAGTCGATTTAACCTTACCATCATTCTTTCCGGGTCATGAGTTAGTTTGTGCAATATCCAATTTTGTTTATTCGCAAATTTTTTACTGCATTCTGAACATTGATATGGGTTTTCATCCGAATGAAGTTTCATATGTTCATTTAACCGACAATTTAATCTAAACTTTTTATTACAAATTTTACATTCGTAGCGTTTGTCTGATATCTATGAAAAAATAAAAATTATTATTGGTAGTAGGTTATGTTAGTAGGTTATGAGAGTGCTAAGACAAGGAGTTCCTCAAGGCGGAGTTCTCTCACCGTCATTATTCAAACTCTACCTAAGCAGTTTGCCTACTTCACCGGAAGTAGGTCTGCCTACTTCACCGGAAGGAATAACTATCACGTCATATGCAGACGACTACACAGTGCTTGCAACAGTAAGTAACCTGCAACAACTCACAAATATCCTGAATATTCCTACCTTAATATTCAGAATGATTGGTTTAAAAGCAGAAAACTAAAACTTGCCAATGAAAAGTCCACTTCTACACTTTTCACCACATGGACAAAGGAGGTAAATTCATCACTAAGCATCTGCATAGACAATATATTTATTCCTACAGCAAAAAATCCGAGACTGTTGGGTGTAACATTCGACCCACTGCTTAAGTTCAATGCTCATGCACAACAAATAAACTCAAGATCGAAAAACAGGATTAACGCATTAAAAGCACTAGCGGGTAGTTCATTCGGCAAATATAAAAACACGACCATAACAACGTACAAAGCAATAGCAAACCTATCTTAAAGTATGCTGCACCCATACGGACCCCCCAAGTTGCCAACACTCACTAGAATAAGTTACAAACAACACAAAATGCTGCCTTGCGAACCGCAACCGGATGTCACCTGATGGCCCACCGAGATCACTTGCACGAGGAAAGTAACATACTGCCGGTCCGTGAACATAATGAAATGCTAACCAAACAATATATATTGGCCTGTCACAAAGAGCAACATCCTTGCAATGACACCTTAACTACGATAGAACCACCTAGAGACATAAGGAAGACAGCAAGATGCTTTCTGCAAGATGTCAGTGATAGCCAGGTAACTGGTAACATCGACGAATCTACATATAGAACTGGCTTAAAAACACTCCACACTAAAACGGTTGAAAATGCAATAAGGAACTATATTCCAAATCGTGTTCTAAATAGAAAGCCACCAAAAGTCGCTGCCGAAGAGGTCCAACTACCCGTAGCACCAGATCCATCCTAGCTCAACTAAGATGCGGTTGTTCACGCATTCTAAACAACTACATGCGCAGAGTTGAACCTGAAATTATTGACAAGTGTCCCGCATATGAGGGCACGCCACACGATGTAGACCACCTATTTAATTGTCCTGAAAATATAACTAACTTGACGAAGGAAGATTTGTGGTACCGCCCAAGGGCAGTAGCAGAATTCCTGAACCTGGACATGGAGGCGGAGGATTGGCACCAAACACGTCGCTACAACAACAACAACAGCGTCATTTGTCGTATAACAACTCCAGGGATGAATATAATAGATCTTTACCTCGCAGTGCCACTTGAGCTAGCTAACCGATCAGCAAGAAAGTACAAGAAAGTTTTCCACTTCATTTTAACATTTATTTTATTTACTAAAAAGCACAAAACCTTGAATATATAATTCTTACCTGTAATCTTTCTTTTGAATGAGTTTGTAAATGCATCTTTAAATTCGATAGCAATGGATCTGTCCATTATGTAGTTCAGAATTATAAAATAAAAAGCGAAAGATCCGCAACAAATGTTTTATCTCAATTCCGGTCGGTTCGGGAATCGAACCGGCGTCCTTCTGATCAGAGTTTATGGTTTACCATTTAACCAATTCGACCAGCGACGATAAAAAAATTTGTTTTTGTACGATCGATTTAACATCATAACTATTATTAATTCATTTTTAGTGTCAATTTTTGTCTTATTTTATTTATTCTACGAACACGTTTTACCGTTCTTCATACTTCAACCAAGTTGACAGTGAGTGAAGAACATTGCTATCGCATAGATAAAAATCTTGAATTTAAATTGCTTAGTGGCCATTCTTCACTAGTTGGGATTTGTCTCTCATATTCGTAGATCCATCTCGTCGCTGGTTGAGTTGCATAAATGGTTAACTATAAACTCTGATCAGAAAGACGCCGGTTCGATTCCCGAATCGACCGGAATTAAGATAAAAAATTTGTTACGGATCTTTCGCTTTTCAAAGCAATTTTTCATTCTATTCAATTGAATACATTCATTTCTAGTGACTTATAATTCTAAACTTGTTGTGCCATGACTGTGCTCTTTTGCTTTAAAAATAATAATTTTATATTCAATTATAATTTCATTAATTTTCTTAAAAAAATTTCGCTATATTTTTATGTGCTACTGTGTCGCTATATTTTTGTACGCGACTGTTGAATGAAATTTAGTTACGTCACTCAAATTTCAATAATATGGGCAATGATACATGTAAAAGAAATATCTTTCAGACATAAAAAATTTCGCATTTAATTGGTTGAGGGGCGGTAACATTTTTTAAATTTCAAAAAAATATTTTTGACTGAAAGACAGAAAAAATATCTGGGGTGCGTTTCGAAATTAACCACGGTTAACCATAAGGTAACAATGTCACTAATGTCATAGTCAAAATAGTGACGTCAAATATGAAATTCAAATTACCATAGTAAAGCTGTCAAAGTTAAATTGTAAAAGACCGCTAAAAATTCAAAATTAATAAAAACTAATATTCTAATTACGATAAATAAAACTAAAAATGTAGTGTGTTTTTTATTTCTATAATTTATTTTTCAGTCTTAAGCATCAAATAAAAATAATAAAAATAACACATTTCACCAAAAATTATTAAATACTTAGTAAATAATAATTAAATGTACGATATATTCACAAAACAATATAATTTCTAACTTTTTTTTCCACAACAATTAAAATTTTCTTTTATTATAAAAAATTATATTGTGTTTTATAAATCGGTTGACATGTCGTTTTAAATATTTATATGTTTTGACATTAGAACCTCAACAAACTCTACTCTAGACTTGAGTAACAAAGTTAAAGTAGTGACGTCACAATTTACTATGACAACTAATTTTTATAGTTTGGGAACGATAGTACATCTGTCATCCAGTAAATTTTTTATTTTGCGGTTAATTATGGAACGACATTTGGTAGAGTAAAGTTAACCGCGGTTAACTATAGTTAATTTCGAAACCCTGTAAGATATAAAAACATAACCTAAAAAGGTATTTTTTGCTTGACAGTTAAAACTGATTAACTGAAAAATTGATTTTAAAAGTAAGTTTTACCAATAATCAATTACAATTAACTTAATTTGATGATTTAGCTACAATTAAAATAATTTGTTTACTTATTCATATAGATTTAGATTAAGCGATAGTTGCAACAAAACAATAAAAATTTGGTCCAATGTGAAAATGCCTAAATCTATATGAATAAGTAAACAAATTTTTTTAATTGTAATAAAATAATCAAATTAAGTTAATTGTAATTGATTATTGGTAAAACTTACTTTTAAAATCAATTTTTCAGTTAATCAGTTTTAACTGTCAAGCAGGGGTGTGTGAAATAGATAAGCTTCTCGTGCTGCACCCTGGATTACGCAAATAGTCTATTTCAACTTGATAGCCAAACATTTCATTTCGAACTCTTGGCTGTGATACAACAAAAAACAAAAAAAAAAAAAAATAAATATGAACCAAAATCAAAATCACAATAACAACGGTACTTTTCAGCACCATAAGACAAAAAATATTGGACCTTCAGTCCGTATTTTGCAATTGAACATTGAAGGCATAAGCAAGTCAAAAACTGAACATTTACAAAGATTATTAAAAGATTACGACATCGACGTTATAATTCTGCAAGAAACGCATGCAGCAGATGAAGCGCAACTTACCTCTAGAGGAAACATTGTTGGTTACAAATTAATTAGTGCTATTTACCATCAATCATATGAATCTGCCACGTATGTTAAGTCAGAAATCCTGAACTGCACGCACGTACTTACACAGACGGACAACGATATACATCTTACTGTTGTTGATATATCGGACACGAAAATTGTAAACGTATACAAGCCTCCAAATACAGGATGGCCAGCTGCTACTCTACCATTATTTTATCATCCAGCAATATATGCTGGTGACTTCAATAGCCATCACACTCAGTGGTCCTACTCAAATAATAATACCAATGGCGTGCAACTGACCGACTGGGCGGATGATAACAACATGCTCCTGGTATATGATGCGAAAGACTTGAAAACCTTTAGATCTGCAAGATGGCGACGTGATTACAATCCCGACCTCTGTTTTTCCACAAAAAACGAACAACGTAACCCTATTCCAATATCTAGGGCTGTCTTACAAGGTTTTCCACGCTCTCAACATCGTCCAGTAATTCTTGAGGTAGGAATCCAAATTCCACTCGTTAACTCTACTCCTCAACCTAGATGGAATTTTAACAAAGCTGATTGGGATAAATATAGGATGAAGATGGATGCAGTGATTCGCTGGATCCAACCCATTCCTAAAAATTACGATAGATTTGTTGGAGCCATCATCTCAACTGCAAAGAAATGCATCCCAAGAGGCTTTCGTGAAGAATATATTCCTGGCTGAAGTAAAGAGAGCGATATATTATATGAGGAGTACCTTAGTAGTGGTGAGGCAGACGTGGCTGATGACTTAATATACTCACTGGACGCCGCGAGAAAACAAAAGTGGATTAAGGCTGTTGAAAACATTGATTTTTCCCATTCAAGCAGGGAAGCATGGAGTCTCCTTCGAAAACAGGGTGGCTCAAACTCAATTACTCGTGCTAACAATGAAATAAATCCAGAGGACATCGCAAATCACATAGTAAATATGTCTCGTGCTTCTATTAATCGCCTTCATAAAAGAACAATTAAACGTAAATTAAGAGAAATGAAACGCAATTGCTCGTTTCCATCGAAGTATGCGAACTCTTTTAGTAGCGAAGAACTAGAATCAGCTCTGTCCCAAACAAAAAACGGAAAAGCAGCTGGCTACGATGGCATTTTTCCAGAATTTCTTAAGAATGCTGGAAAAAATGTAAAACAGTGGCTAACTAAATTTTTCTCGAATGTCCTAGAAACCGGCAACCTACCAAAACATTTTAAGACTACGAAAGTGATAGCGATACTTAAGCCAGGTAAACCATCCAATGAACCAGGAAGCTATCGCCCGATTGCCCTTTTGAGCACCTGCTATAAATTGCTAGAACGGCTCATATACAACCGTATCGCACCGATATTAAATGACCAGATCCCAGTCGAACAAGCTGATTTTCGTCCCAATCGCAGTTGCACTGACCAACTGCTCGCTCTAACATCCTATATCGAAGCTGGGTATCAAAAACAACTAAAAACAGGCGCAGTATTCATCGATCTTATTGCAGCATTTGACACGGTCTGGCGAATTGGGATTATATATAAGCTGTTCAATGCAATACCTTGTAGCACCATCTCGCGTTTAATTAACAACATGCTGAGTAATCGTGTATTCAAAGTTCATCTAAATAATTCCTGCAGTAGGTCTAAAATGCTTAACAATGGTTTACCACAGGGTTCCGTCCTGGCGCCATTACTTTTTAATCTGTACATTCATGACATTCCTGACACAACATCAAAGAAACTTGGTTACGCTGATGATTGGACCCTGGCCACTCAAAACAAAGACATGGGTGTTTTGGAGGATTTGCTCTCAACTGACCTAGCGATAATGAATGACTATTTTCGAACGTGGAGTTTATTTCCCAATCTAAGTAAAACCGAGAGCTCCTGTTTCCACTTAAACAACAAACTGGCAAAACACGAACTATCAGTGTTATTTAACGGCACTGTCATTAAATACAATCAACAACCAAAGTACCTGGGCATTACTCTCGATAGAACTCTTTCTTTTAAACTCCACCTAGAAAATACGTCACAAAAACTTAAAACGAGAAACAATATATTGCACAAACTGGCAGGCTCTACATGGGGTGCTACTCCAGCTACCCTCCGAACAACTGCTCTAGGTCTGGTTTACTCAGTGGCTGAGTATGGCGCACCAGTCTGGTTGAATAGCACACATACTCAAAAAGTTGACTGCCAGCTGCATGCTACGATGCGTACTATAAGTGGTACTATCAGATCCACCCCTTTACCTTGGCTCCCTGTGTTAAGCAATATCGCTCCACCTGCACTCAGACGCTCGCATGCTCTCATGCGTGAACATAAAAAGGTAACCAACAACACCACGTTACCTTTGCACGAATATTACGGGGACCACACTCGTTGTCGATTGAAGTCAAGAAAGCCTCCACATAAAACTGCCAGCAACCTGCTGGCAACTGATTTTAATATCTTGGATGCCTGGGACACCTCCTGGCAACATTACAACACAACTGGCCTTTCTATTACTAACCCGACTTCTACCCAACCTGGTTTCGATTTGCCACGTCATACCTGGACTACATTAAACCGAATAAGAACGAATCATGGACGTTGTGCTGATTCTTTCTACAAGTGGGGCATTTCAGAGTCCCCTGAGTGTGACTGCGGCACTCCACAACAAACTATAAAACACATTGCAACTGTGTGTCCAATTCGACGTTACAATGGCAACATCTCAGACATCCATTTGGCAACTCCCGATGTAGTAGCATGGATAGACTCGCTCGATGTAAACATCTAATGTTCAAATGTACTGCCCAATGTTCAAATATTTTATTTTTTAATTTACTTAAAAGACACGCAATCAAATCGATTGTAAGTTCATTTAATGTGTATCCATGTATTGTTTTAGGTAGATTTCATAGAAGAGTCTACCTATTTTTTAAGTTTAATTTTTTAATGTGTCACAAAAAAAACCATACGCTAAATAAAACTGTCAAGCAAAAAATATCTTTTTAGGTTATGTTTTTATATCTTACAGATATTTTTTCTGTCTTTCAGTCAAAAATATTTTTTTGAAATTTAAAAAATGTTACCGCCCCTCAACCAATTAAATGCGAAATTTTTTATGTCTGAAAGATATTTCTTTTACATGTATCATCGCCCTAAACATGTTTATTTTTTTATGTTTTTTTTTATATTGGAGAAATTGGTGATGTGAGAAGGGGAAACAGAGAAACGAAAGATTACTATAAAAACGAAAAATTTTATAATAAATTTAAGCAGTATAATACCCGTGTTCCTTTTAGGTAAACCTGCTACCCGAACCGAATTTTAAATGGAACCACTTAAATGTGAGGTGTATTAGATTTTTGGTCTACTACAACTCAAATTCTTTTTTACCACACGTTTCCGACATTTTTTTTTTTTGACAATAAATTGTTTTGACAATTTTGAAAAACAATATTGCTAAACAAGGTAAAAGAAAATTATTAGTTTGACAAAATTTTAAGTTTAAATTTTATTTTGAGTTTGTTAAATTTAAGAAAATTAATTAAATATTAAAAAATTTCTGAAAATTAAAATTATGATTCATGCAAATATAAACAATTAAAGAAAGCTGGACAGAAATATGACATTTAGGCTAGAAATTCTAAATTTGTATAAGCATTTGGGCAAACATATTTGAAATTATTCTCTAAACTGACAAAAACTCTGGCGGTGAATAGAAGCGTAAGTTTGTCACGTAGCTTTACCATCATTTGATATGGTTAACTTGAAAACGAAATTTAGTACAAAAGTAAAGGAAAATGTGGTAAATGGAACACACTTATAATAATATTGAAACTAATTCAATCATTACAGATATTAAAGTCTATTTAATGTCGATTTGTTGGTTGTGTTGAGTAGTATAATTTTAAAATCCAATATGTGTTGTTAAAAATAAAAATAAAAATTATTTTGTGGAAAAAATGCTATAGAAAAATTATAATTGTGTTTCGTTTTGTTAATTTATTCCTTGTGAAAAGTAGTGATGATGTTGAAAAAAAAATTGATTGGTTTAAAATCGTTGAAAAAAATGGCTTCAACTGATAATGTCGTCCATTCATTGTTGATGGTCAGCAAGTGGGGGTTAATTCGACCAAAGGTACTTACACAACTATTTAGACATCCAGAAATGTCTTGTTTTCGTGAAAATGATAATGTCACTCAAGGAATTATTGAACTTAATCCAGCATTTAGAGATTATAATGAAACTATTGATAAAATATTACGAGAATTTAAAAATGGTGGAGCATTTGTAACACTTAAAGGATGGTGTGACGAATGCTACGAAGTAAAAACAACTAGTGGAAATTCTCTATTGAAAATGGAGAGATCGGCAACATGTTTATTTGGAATAAGAAATTTTGGTGTTGATATTGATGGTTGGGTCAGACATTCAACCAAAGAATTATGTATATGGTTACAACAAAGATCTGTCACAAAACAAAACTATGAAGACAACATTGAAGAAAAAATAATGTAAGCTAATTTAATTTGATTTATATAATAATTTTTGATTTGCTTTTGACTAAATTATTTGTGCTAATTAGTATGTTACTTAATAAGTATTTTCTGTAATAGTTTTCTGTGATATAAGAGATTTCCAGGTGAGTTGTGTTTGTTGTGTAAATTCAGTGGTTTTCAGTGTATATAATAGTTTTTGAGCTATCTCGGCATAAAATTAAAATAGATAAATTATAGTTTTCTTAGAAAAGTTCAGATTTCGTTACAAACTACATAATGGTAAGTAATACATATTTTATTACCTGTAAATTTCCTCGTCTATGAATTTCCATATGAGATAGCAAAGCAGTTTCATATGTAAATTCTTTTTGACAGTGTGAACATTGAAACAGGTTTTCGCGTGTATGGAGCGTCATATGACGTTCGCATTCCCTTTTTCCTTTAAACTGCTTATTACAAAATTGGCATGGAAACTGCAAGTAAAATAAAAAAATTACAGATAACGTTTAATGCATTTAAAAATTGATTTTGTTTAAACGACGTTGTAGCCGAATTAACCTCACCGTCATTCTTTCCGGATCATGAGTTTGTTTGTGCCTTTCCCAACTTTTTTTTAGTAGAAATTTTTTACTACATTCTAAACATTCATATGGTTTCTCACCCGAATGACTTTTCGTATGATTTTTTAATAGACAGTTGAACTGATATTTTTTATTACAAATTTTACAATCGTAACGTTTGTCTGATATCTATGAAAAAATACAAATTATTGTTAATAGAAGGTTAGGTTTTGCTCTTAAATCTAATTTAAGATATTAAAATTACATTTATAAAGGATTTTCTAATCAACAACTCATTTATATGAGTAATAATACAAAGTTTGAGCAGACGTAACAAAACGTACGCTAAGTTCATGAGTTTTCTAATGCATCACTAAATATTTTAGAAATGAAAATCTTTTATTTTTCATATTTAATTTATTTAACGTTTAATTATAAATTAAATTTTGTATTATTAAAAATTAAAAGAAATCAATTGTAAAAAATTATTTTTTTGTTACTCGAGGTGTTGATCGTTTTTTTTTCAGAGTGTAAACTTTTTTTTTGGTTGTTGTTAATTAGTTTTGTTATATTCGACATATTCAAGTCAGCAGATATTAGTTTATTTTTTTGTAAATGTTTTATAAATTCAAATTGCAATTTAATATTATTATTTGTTAATTGTCCAGTTTAATATTAAATTAATAAATCTGCTTAAATTGCAATTTCTATTTATGAAATACAGAGTGTTTCTTAATAATTACATTCATATGATTTTTCACCGGAATGAATAATCAACCGATGTTCCTATTAAAAAGATATTGTAAGCCTCCAAGTCTAACTATTCAAGCTGGTAAATAACCAGCTTCTTATGAGTTTTATATGTTTAAGTTTTATTTTTAATTATGTGATTTCATTTTCAATACATTTAGCGTATTTAGATTTATAATTTTTCATTTATTGTGTTCGTAACATTTTTTAAATGCTCTATCGCTCTCTCTGCCGCGCGCCCGAAATGCCTTGTGAAGATTCTGGTATTTTATTTTATAAGCCCGGCTTGAGATCTGTTATATTTCGGGTCAAGTAGATCATATCCACGATTGTAACCCTTAACTTATGTGCGAACCCCTAACTTCACCTTTTTGAAATAACAAGAAAACACAATTTTGTTGTTTTGAAGAAAGTGTTTATTTCCAAGTTGTCGCGTGATACCCGTTTAGTCTTTAATCTAGATGTTTCATGTCTTTTATGTCGTTTTCTTTTTACCAAAAAAATTGCTCTAAATACGCCCATTTTTGATCTAGATCAAGTTTTTTTGACATAACGTATTCTATTTGACAAAAAAAATGATCTCTATCTCTCCCCATTGAATAAATATATAAGGAAGTATCGCTACGTGTACGGTATGATCGGTGAAGTATTTTTTTTTTAATGTATTCGTTAGGTTGCCATAGTTTTGGTTACCACTTAATGTCAGTTCATTTGTTTACGTCGTATTTCAAAACAAACTAAAGAGTGTTTTCTGTATTTTGTTCTTAAAGTATTGAATTGTAATTCAATTTTATATAAATTAGTATTTAAACTGTTTTTTTCACAACAATTAATTGTGTTTATATAGTTATTTATTCATAAAAATGGCGTGCTGCATCCAAACATGTACAAAAATAGTCAAAATTGCAAAGGATTTTGCTACTAAAATTACATATATCAGGTTAGGATATTTTGATAAAAAATGTTAAAAAAAAACAATTTAGTATATATTTTTAATATATTTACCATAAGTTTGTGTCACAAAATTAATTATTTTCTGATTTAATTTTACATTTAATTTCTGAAATGCAAGGTTGCCACAACGTGAAAACAAATTTGTTAGACACGCCCATTCACAGGGATTGTATAAAGTCATTGTTTGTTATGAAAAGTGTATGTAAAAAATATGAATTTGTAATATGATTTAAATTTTAAACGGATTTGATCTAAATTTTTTGATAGTGAAATATATTGTTCAAACATATATAACCATAAGGATTTTCTATTTAACTACGATGTTTATACATTTTATTATTAGTTTATTAGTCGAAGTATGGTTAAACATAAATTAAAATCGAATTTTTAGACCAATAGACAGTACAAGCTAATTTGATCAATATTTAGGAACAATCATCTTTTAAAGTGGATTTAAAGGTACTTTGGAGTATTCTGTATTTTCAACTATGCCAATTTCGTTAGGTTTATTCTAAAAATGGGCAACTGTTAGAGAAAACTGAATAGGACAGAGATTTTCGATAAGTTTTTTTATAGAAGTTATTTCATAGAAGTTTTGTAGTTACAGAACAGCTTTAGTTTACAAAACTGTATTCGTAAAGATGTGTTCATTTGTGTTGCTGGTAATGATGTTAAAGTGTTGTCAGTATTGCTATCATTACTGAAGACGATGGCACACAATTTTGCTTTTATGTATTTAATGTTAAAAAATATCGCGAAAAAAACTATTAAAATAAATTCAACAAAGTATATATCTTATTCATTATCTTTTATTTAAGCAGGAACCAGATAAAAATATATTTTAAGACAAATTTTTGCTAAAAAGTTAAACGAGAAATAAATAAAATTTTGAATAAAACCTACTTATTTCAAAGAAAAGTTCATGCTGCCACCTAAGTTATGTTTGTGTTACTATATACAAATTATACACAGTACCACCCTACGATTAAATACAAACACCATCAAACGCACCAATACTACAAATTAGATGCTTCACTCAAAAAGTCTAGTTACTTTTCCTTAGATATTTATTCAATGCTCTTAAATCTATTTTAAGTTATTGAAATTACATTTATAAGATTTTTCTAATCAACAACACATTCATATATGAGTAATAATATAAAGTTTGAGCAGAAATAGCAGAACGTATTCCAGGTTCATAGTTTTCTAATGCATCACTAAATATTTTAGAGATGGAAATCTTTTATTGCTCTCGGAACATTACTGAGTGCGCACGGGATGGGCACAATATTGTGTCTAAGGTTTAATAACAATTCACTTTTAATTTAATTAACGTTTAATTATAAATTCAATTCTATTTTACAAATTATAAGAACAAATAAATTTTACAAAATTAGTTTTTGTCTAACGAGGTGTTGATCGGTTTTTTCAGAGTGCTATATATTCTTTTTAGTTTTTGTTAATTTTTTTTTTACTAAAATGTGTTGTGTAGCAGGAATTACAATAGCTGTGTTTTTTTGTAATTCTATATGGAATAGAATAACAGAAATGCAAAAAAACGATACAGTTTAGAATTACTAAATTTGAATTTTTTTTTGTTATGGTAACAATGACTAGAAAAGTCAAAAATACTTTTGTTTATTATAACTAGTATTTGTTGCAGAAAAAAATGGCCATTTCTGAGGAACATTTAACGGTATCAACATTTTTATAAATTACACAGTTTTAATATTTATAAATTTATGATATTTTAGCTTTTAATGGATTTTTTAGAATCAACTGATGAAACAGATTCTGATACCTCAGATTCTGAATCATCAATTGAGCATCACGAAAAGATCACAAATTTTATTGAAACAATCGAACGTTTTACGGATAGTGATTTTCAAAAACATTTTCGATTGAAAAGAACAACTGCTCAATTTTTAATAGGTGAAAATTAATTAATGAAGTAAATTGATTCTTTTAAAATAAGCTATACATTTTTTGCTGCAGATTCTTATAAAACCTCAAAATATGTGCCTAGTGTCACCCATGGAAAAAGGGCCAGAATTGGATACACAAAAGAGATATACATATATTTGTGGTACGTAAGTAATACTGTAACCTTTAGACAGCTGGCAACATTATTTGGAGTCGTAAAATCTTCAGCATGGATTTCAGTAAAAAGAGTGGCGCATTGGCTAATTTCAATTAGTCATCAATTTATCGTATGGCCTAATGCTGAAAAAATTCAACAGCAAAATCAAAAATTTGAGTCTAAAAACGGTATACCAGGAGTCATGGGTGCAATAGATTGTACGCATATTACAATTAAGGCTCCAACAAATAACAAGGAAAGTTATTTTTACCGCAAAAGAAACTACAGCATTGTTTTACAAGCAATTGTTGATGCCGATAAAAAATTTATTAGTATATTTTGCGGTGAACCTGGATCTATGCATGATAGTCGTGTGTTGAGGCGCTCTGAGATTTACGCTAAAATACTTCAAAATCAAAATACGATGATGCCAGATAACACGTTTATATTAGGCGATTCAGGGTATCCATCTCTAAGTTGGTTGGTTCCTCCTTTCAAAGATTTTGGCAATCAAACCCAAATGCAAAAAACTTTTAATTACAAGCATTCATCAACACGTATTGTTGTCGAAAATACTTTCGGTCTTTTAAAAAGTCGATTCAGAAGATTATTACATTTCATGGAACAATCTAAAATACCATCTGCTGTTAACATTATCACAAGCGTATGTGTTTTACACAATATATGTGTTACTATGGATGATGATTATATATTAGATGAATACGATGATAATCCAACTGATCCTGCTCATGGAAATTCCGTTGAAAATAGTAATGAAATCGATAGACGTCAGATATTATTTAATTATATGCAACAAAACAATTTACTCTCAAGATAATTATAATGCGTTTGTTAATATTAAGATTCAGTAGTTTATTTTGGATAACAAAATATAAAAAATTTCATAGCTACATGTACAATTTTTTTAATTCAAATAACAAAATATAATTCAATTTTATTTTATTAACAAATTTGTTTTCCAGAAAATAATGTTTCCATTAGTTTCAACTTTTCTGCATGTCGTAGCATTTTATTTTTTTCACCTTCTCTTTTTAAATTAATTTTTTCTGCATATTAATGACCTTTTGATAATTGTTTTTGTTTTTTATCAGCCTTTTTAGGGATGAAAGTATCAATAGGGATGCCTGTTTTATTCGAAGAACATTTGTCTATAAAGATAATGTCCATATCATCATCCTTTAAGGGCACAACACTCTCACCATTAACGTTAATGGTGTGGTTATTAGAGATTATTGGTCGGTCCCCAAAGATAGCTTCCATTTTCTCCCCCCCACACATGGGACTGCCCCCGTTTTCCTGTTGTTTTCCTTGCTATCTTTGAAAGCTTTCAGCAATGCTTTCATTTTGTTTTCTAGCTCCGTAGGTGTTGTTGGAGTAACTTAAAAATTATTTTATATATGAATTACTGATTTGAAAATGTTTACTTTTTAAATGCCTTACCAAAATATTTTTACTTATTAAAGCCTCGTTAAGGTTTTGGTAAGCAAACTTTTTCTTCCTGATATGTTGGAACTCTTCCTTTCGTTCATCGTAACTGTCTAATAATGCGTCGGTCTCCTGTTTGGTCCACAAACGTCTAGTTCTAAGCATTAAAACAAATATTCATATAATCATAAAATGAATATTTTGAATATATAAATATAATATAATACCAATAAATAACTTTAACTTACTTTTTATCTGCACTCATTTTTCTAATATATTTAATAAAAAAACGTCAAAACAAAACAAAAATCAAACAACACAAAGGTCACTATTCGAATTTTTAAAATATATGTCAATGATACCAACACATAAGACTTTAATATTTAAAAAGCACTATCTGTGTTTTGGAATTTGTACTAATTTATCGAGAATGAAAATTTAAACCTGCATATAATGTGGAATTATTTCAGAATTAATTAGCTGTCAAATCATAATGATATTTTAATTCTATTCTATATAGAATTACAAAAAAACACAGCTAATATGTTTCACAACAACACATAAAAACCATTTAAAACTAAAGTCCCACAACAACATACGTTCAAAGTGTTCATGGACGTAAATCTTTCTTTTTTACTTTTTTATATTTTTGTTAATTGTTCAGTTTTATATTAATTTAATAAATCTGCTTAAATTGCAATGATGAAATAGATTGTGCTTCTTAACACTCTCCCGTTTGTTGAAATTACCTAATTTCAAAGAAGCAGAAGTAATATGAAGGGCAGTAATATTGTTACGGTTTTAACAAAATCATAACGAAATATAACATAAAATTCAATTTAATTCAACATTAGTGAAGGCAAACTGTACAAAATTACGAAACAAAATCCGTAATGATCATCATCATCAATGATTATAATATGTATATAATTAGGGATTGCAATTCCGAGATTTCGAATCTCGGAATTCGAACGAATTTTCCAACATCGAAAAACCGGTGTTAGCATTTTACAATACCGGGATTTCAATGAAAAAGAGAAAATAGTGTTTTATTTCTACACTTAAAAATCCCTATAACCAAATATCATGTGATTGTATTTATTTCTATACATATTCAAAAATCCTTAATGTGAAACATAGTCGTATATTTGCCCAATTACACTAACGATTTCATGTGTTCAAATCCAATTCTGACAAAATAGTTGGTTTTGAAAAGTCAGAATTTTATTTTAGTTCATGTACTCAACACGTTATTCGCTACCCATCATTTTTTATTTCTAAAAGTAGTCAGAATTTCAAAATTTTGAAGTTTTGATAATTTAGTAGTATTTTATTTTCCCAATCGGAATTCGCATTGAAAGTCGTGTTTTATTTGCCAAATTACACTAACAATTACATGTATCCAATTCCAAAATGTCAAAACTCACAAATTGTTGGTTTTGAAAATCTGGAATAGCGGTTTAGTTCGCGTTATCATCACCAACTGCGCACCGTTTCAATTTTTTATACTCATAAGTTGTCAGTATGTGGAATTTTGTCTATATTTTTTCTAATTCAGCATTTGTGATTTGGCATTTGTTGATTGTTTTGATGCTAATAAATATGCAAGTTCATTGAGAAATCTCATGGATCAGGATTTTGACATTTACAATTTATATTTTCTGTACAAATTCTACCAACCTCTAGAAAACAATTTGTGTACAAATCCAATTCTTTGGTTCGTTTTATTTGAAATCTGTTTTTTGACAGTTCAATACGAATAACGGTTGGGCAAATAAAACACAGCTGAACTGTCAAAACGCAATTTTCAAATAAAATGAATCGATTTGGATATCGAGTGTTTTCTGGAGGTTGGTAGTCCTTGTTCAGAAAGTAAATAAAAAATACAAAAATCAGCAAACTTATATATTTAATTTTTTATTATCGTTATAATTTGGTAGTTCTGCGTGTTAATATATTTACATTACTTGTTAAGTGTTAATATACTTATACTCACATTTTTATGAATAAATACTAAATTCAAATTGTCTGAACTGTAAAATTTTGAAATTCTGCCAACTTTTAGAAATAAAAAATTATGGGTAGCGAATGGCGTGTTGAGTACGCGAACTGAAATACCATTTTGACTTTTCAAAACCAACTGTTTTGTGAGATTTGGATACATAAAATTGTTAGTGTAATTTGGCAAATAAAATACGACTAATAATAATTAGCTACTTATTTTTTATCTAAATCATCAGTAATTTTATTTCGTGATACGGGATATTTTTATATTGATTGGTGATTCGGTTTGTGGATATTGTTAGCATAAAGAATAAAGCTAAAAATAACGAATAAAGATACCAATAAAGACCAAAGTAGTAAATCGTTTTCAAGTTTTTAATGTTACTGTTCAAGGTTTTAATTTTACTTTGATTTCCCACAGTAATGAACTTGATGACTGTATAAATTAATAGTGATGATGAGAGTTATTCCAGGTCGATGATATATAGCTGTGGTTAATTCTTGTAGTAATGAATTGGTGATGAATATTAATACTGGCGATGAATTTACGATTCCATGTCGATCAATATATATAATTTAATTTAATTTATCATTTAATTTCAGCAGCGATGATTATGTGACAACTGATTGACTTTAAACATAAGCAGTGGCTAATAATGGCAAATGTATTATTCCACGTCGATGCTCACACATGACCTTGTTTAATTTTTTGTAGCGATGATTCAAACACAAGCGATGAAAAAATGGTGGCGATGAATAGAGTACCCCAAATTGACGAACATATATAAGGTTAGTTAATTTTTGTAGGAGATGACTATGTAAAACAATTTTACATATAAATTAGTACGACTAGTGGCGATGAATAATGGTGAGTAATAATAGCGATGTACATGTATAGCTTTATTTGATTCTTATACGCAATGACTATTCAACATAATTCTACACATAAATTATCATGACCAGCGGCGGTAATTATATAAAAATTGGTTGAACTCAAAAATATAAGCGATGACTTCTAATGTTGATCAATACACCATTATCAATCGATGAATAGATATAGCATCACTTAATTTTTGTAGGCGGTGGCTATGTAAAATGGTTGAGTGTAAACATAAGCGATGATTATGCAAACAATAAATCATTAGTATTGAGACTACATTTCGAATGTCTTTCGCCTACAATGAAAAAACAACATTGGATCAACCAATACTTTACTGAGTAATGAACCTGTATTCCAGTCCCGATCGTTGATGAATTCAATAACTCCAACACAGAATGATGGTACTACAAACAGTTCTATTTTATTTTACAATATCACCCAAAAATAATATGTTTATTTTTACTGATTTCTCACAGCATTAAAGTAAAAGAACTCAGTTGTGCAAATTCACATGAACAAAATTTTAATAAATTAATTTATATCTTTTCTAAATAATTATAACAGATTAGTTGATTGAGCAATTTCACGCAAGTTCAGCAAATTTTTGGGAAATTTGGACTTGACCCCTTTTAATTTTGATTATTTTTTGTTTATAGAGTCTTTCATAAATAAAAAATACAAGTTCTCTTAGAATTTTTTTTTTCGACCAGGGGTCTTCACAGGGTGCCCCTCAATTTTTTGTTATTTTGTGATGTGAGTGCATTTTGACGAGCGATTGTAGAAAAACTACTGAATCGATTTTCATAAATGATATGTCGTTGAATAGGTATTAGAACAAAGTTTTTAAAAATGTACACTGTTAATTTTTTGAAATAATTTTTAACGGTGTAACATAAGAAAAAAACGGTGTAATTGAAAAAAAGATGGCATAGCCTCTTTTTTTTTTTTTTAAACAAAATTGAAGCTTATTTTATATCTAACAACTTGTGAAAGTTTAGGACACGCGTTATTTTTGGTTTTAAAGATAAAATTCGTTGTGCATATGACTGTCGGGAATCAGTTTTTTTTGTTCTGAAGGAAAATTATAAAAATGGCGTTTAAACTAAGAGATTTTTTTTATGTTAAATATCAAATATTTTATTATTAAATGAACTTTTTAAAAAGCAATTTCAGTCAAGTTCAGCAAAATTTTGCGACATTTTAATCGAAACACACTAATCGAAATATCTTTGGCAAACTCGGTCGTTGATCTGGCAACAATCAATAGTCATGTTTTGGTTGAGTTAAAATTGAACATATTTCAGTCACCCCAATTGGAAACTTTCAGGCTATCATTTACATTTATGGCAGAGTCTCTCCGGGCGGGCTTTATTCGTTCATGCCTTTTCCCTTTTAAAGATAGGAAAACAAATGACTTGTACAGTGTACTATCATCTGCAAAATTATTTATTGGGTGAGATATTTCAAACCATAAATAGACCAACAGCTTTACTTCCAGTCCTATCCAAAATATATGAGCGCTATTTTCTTTCACATATATTAAATTTTTTGGAAGACAACCATTTGATATCTGATAGCTAATGTGGTTTTCGAAACAAAACACCAACAGTCATACTACTGAACTTTGTTTACCGTTATTGGAACTGCTACTTGAAAAAGATGGTGTACCCTACCCCTACGTTAGTACGTTGATTTTTTTCTTTACACAAGGTTAGTGGATTAAGAATTTGAAGAATTTTTTGAGGGGTTTAATTGACCTTAAAAAGCTTGGCATTTAAATCACGTATAAAATAATTCCAAAAAAGTGAAACTGTTGAAAAATTACGCTAAAATGTCACTGTTCTACATTTAGTTAACAGTGAATGGGCGCACCAGAGGAATTTGCTGTGGTGGGACGAAACAATGTAGCAAGCTCGGGTAAGATTGATTTGATCTCCTTAGAAAAATGATCATCCATAAATGTTATATTCGTAAACAATTAACACTTTATGTTGTAATTAACAAGATTTTATTTTCTCTTTATTTCACAGCTTGTATTTCATTTTACAACGTACATGACATAACTATCATAATTCAAAAGTACTAGATGAAGGTGAAGTGCTGTCATTCCCTACAACCCATATAACTTGTTGAGTAACAGATATGACAGTTCTTCTCTCTATATATAATTCAACAGTGATGACAGAACAATTTTGTTTAGTATTTAGTAATTTAAATTAGTGTTATATGGTATTACGAAATTATAGTAAAAATAAATTTAATATTTTAAACAAAAGTTGCAGTATTAATATTTAATTAATGTGAGCATTCTTATAAATCGAGCCTCTTTGGTGCTTTTCGTACTCGCTCCGATCTTCTAAGATCTGGGGTTTCTATTTCTAAATTTGTCTTATCTAAGGTAATTGGTGGTACTTCTGTGTCGTCATTGGTATTATTGGGAATATCATTTTCAGTCAGATGGACCGGTGTATTTGTTTCGTTGTTACTAGTATCTGATGAAGCTTCATCACTTTGATCACGAGCAGTTCCAACGTTAGTAGGAATTTCAAAATCGTCATTCTCTAATTTTCTATTACCAACTTCGTTACCAATTTTTCGTATTTGATCTATGTGCCGTGTCCAAACTCTATTGTCGTCCAGCAATATCTGGTAATGAAGTTTTCCCAACCGAGCGGTTACTGATCCGAAACGCCATTTTAACTCTTTATTAAGATATTCCCGTGCTGATACTCGATCTCCTATAGCAAACTCTCTTGTTTCATTTTTATTGGGACTCTCTCCTCTCTCTACTGAACCCTTAGGAATCATTAAATCTATTCTAGATCTGATCTGACGTTTAAACATCAACATTGACGGAGATTTTTCTGTTGCAGGATGAATTGTTTTTCGATAGGTCAGTAATATATTGCAAAGTTCCGCACCTAATTTACTTTTCTCGCATTGTATTGAGTTTAATTTGTTTTTATGGTTTTCACATACCGTTCCGCCTGACCGTTAGTAGCCGGGTGATAGGGAGCACCCATTTTATGAATAACACCATTCATTTTAAGAAAATGCTGAAAATTAGCTGAAGTAAATTGTGTGTCTCTATCACTAACCAGCACTGATGGTATACCAAAAGTTGAAAAAATTTCCCTTAATTTCTCAATGGTTGTGTCCGTCGTAATATTACGCAGTATTCGAACTTCAGGCCACTTCGAGAAAGCGTCTACAAGAATAAAAAAGTATGTATCTAAAAATGGGCCTGCAAAGTCTACATGGACTCTTTGAAATGGTTCTTTAGTTTTTTCCCATTGATGCCATTCTACTTTGCTAGGGTTAGGTTGAACTAACTGACAATTTGTACAATTTTTTACTAATTCCTCTATCTCATGGTCTATTTGTTCCCACCAACAATACCCACGTGCAAAAGATTTCATTCTAGTGACTCCAAAATGAGTAGAATGAAGTTCTTCAAGAATACGCTTCCTTAAAACTTTTGGTATGTAAACACGTATTCCCCGTAACAAACAACCTTCTTGAATAGTAAATTCGGTTTGATCTATGTGAAACCTATCATTAGATTCAACTAAACGACCATTTTTTATACCTTGTAGTAAATTATTCAAGGATTTATCTCTGCCACTGCAGCAGCTAGTTCAGGTACAGTAACAGGTAAAGACTCAATCATCTCGATCTCAATTATATCAGTCTCTTCGCTTTTGGAATTATTTTCAATCATGGGTAAACGTGACATAGCGTCCGCGTTTGCATGTAGTTTAGTATTTTTGTAATTAATATCGTAATTAAAAGATTGAAGAAAAATAGCATAATGCTGCATTCGCATAGCAGACATTGTAGGGAGCCCTTTTGTTGGTGAAAATATTTGTAACAGAGGTTTATTATCTGTGATGAGTGTAAATTTTCTTACATACAGAAACTGGTAGAATTTCCTTATTCCAAAAATAATCGCATACGCTTCCTTATCGATTTGCGAGTACTTTTGTTGGGTTTGGCTAAGTGTTTGCGATGCGTATTGTATTGGGCGTTCTGATCCATCTGGAAACAGATGACTCAATACTGCCCCAACACCATATTGTGAAGCATCAGTAGCCAGTACCAAGGGTAACCTGGGGTCGTAATGTACCAAAACTTTATCTGACTGCATTTCCTTTTTAAGCTTTTCCAACGAGTCTTCACATTCTTTGTCCCAGATAAAAGGAACACTATTTTTCAATAAATTATTAATTGGGTACAATAAGGTACTTAAATTTGGAAGGAATCTACCGTAGTAGTTTATAAGACCTACAAAAGCACGTACTTGTTCAGTATTTTGGGGCCTTGGCATATTTTGTATTGCATCGATTTTCTTTTGCATTTTGTGAATTCCGTTTCGATCAATAACGTACCCGCAATATTCAATCTTTTCTGAAAGAAATTCGCATTTTTCAACATTCACCCTCATATTATATTTTTCTAATTGAATAAGCACTTCTTCAGGCCGCTTTAAGTGAGTCTCGTCATCAGGACCTGTAATTTTTATATCATCCAAGAATACCGAGACGCCTGGAATCCCTTGCAAAATTTGTTCCATATATCTCTGCCAAATTGCTGGAGCGGAGGCGATTCCATACATTAATCGAGTAGGTTGATATAAACCTTTGTGTGTATTCAATGTGAGACATTCCCTATGTTTTTCCGCGACCTCGAGCTGTAAGTATGCTTGGGTTAAATCGATTTTTGTAAGTTTCTCACCATTTGCCATGGTAGAAAATAATTCCTCTATGGTAGGCAAAGGATGTTTGTCAACCATTAGCATACGATTGACTGTGATTTTATAGTCGCCGCAAATCCGAACTTTATTGTTTGCTTTACAAACTGGAACAATCGGAGTTGCCCATTCGCTATGGTCGACTTTTACCAGTACCCCTTGTTCAACCAAATCTTCTAACTCTTTTTCTACAGTTTCTCGAATTGAAAAAGGAATAGGTCTGGCCTTTAAAAACACTGGTTTGAAATCAGATTTTAAAATTAATTTGGCTTGGATGTTTGTAATTTTACCTATTGACTCTCTAAAAACATTGGGGAACTTTGCAATTATTTTTTCTACAGTCCTAGACGTTGTTTCTTGTACATTGCATTTAACATCATTTATTTCTGAAACGTAAGATTTGTTTTGCAAAATTGGATTCCAATCAACATTTGGAAAAGCTCGTATCCATCCTCGACCAAGCAAAGGATGTCTTTCTGAATCTACTACATAAAGCTTTAAATATCTACTTTGATTTTGTATACGGACATGACAAATCATGTAACCGAAAACTTTAATTATATTAAAACAATAACTCATCAATTCCATGTCGGACTTATAAATTTTACAATTTTGAAAATATTTATTTTTGTCTAAAATACACAATAACGACACCGAAGCTCCCGAGTCTACCTCAAATTTTGTCTCAATCTCGTTCACTAATACATCCATCCAAATTCTAGATCTGTCCTCCTCCATTGGAATAATTTGTAAAATGTTACAAACTTCGAATGGGTCGTTTATCATTGTACTAATGTAATCAAAATTATTTTGTTTATTACTTTTATGAAACTTTGAGCTTAAATTAAAATTATGTTTATTTGATTCTATTTCCTAAACGTACTTATTAACAGTTTTGGGAAGCGTTAGATGATCTGTATTATTAAAATTACTGTCGTTATTATTGATTGAGTTGCTCAAATCAATTTTTGAAACCGTTTTTTCCTCAATGTTAAATATTTCTTCATAATTTTTATTTGTGTCATCATCATCCAAAACTTCCACAAAATTTGTTGTCACCCTGTTTGAATTAGTCAATTTGGGCTTGAGACAAACCTTACGTATGTGTCCAACAACGTTACAAAAATTACATTTATAATTACTAAACGGACAACTATTTGCAAGGTTTGCATCATTGCCACATCGATAGCATGCAGTTTTGTTTTCGAATTTTCTAGAATTCTTTTTATTTCCAGAATTAAACACTAAATTTTTATTTGCCGTAAAAGAAGTTGATGAATTTTGACGTTTATCAAATTCTGCTTTTTTATTTATTTGTTGGATTGTACCGGGATTACGATGATTTTGGATTTCAGCTCCACCTTGAGCAGAAAGCTCCAGCGCTCTTGCTTTAACTAATGCGGTCTCCAATGTAACAGTTTTCTCTTCCAGTAATCGATCCAAGGTTATTTTACTTCGTAGTCCAAATATAAACTGGTTACGCAATGCTGTTTGTAAGTAATTCCCGAAGTTGCAGTTAATTGATAATTTCTAGAGAGCTGTAATGAATTCATCAATTGTCTCACCCTCTTTCTGTTTCCGCAGATGAAATCTGTAGTTTTCCAATATTTCCAATGGGGCCGGATCATAATATTCCTCTAACAACTTTGTAATCTCTGTAAACTTTTTCTCAGTAGGTTTTGCAGGTGATAATTTATCACATAGTATATCGTACGATTGTTGCCCCATGTAGTGTAATAGCATATGTAATTTCTTTTTGTCTTCATTTATGTCAACTATTGCAAATGCGCCTTCCAGGCGTTCCACCTAGCGCGTCCATTTTGATCGATTTTTGTCAAAAATTTCGATCGTAAAATTATTCTGCATTTTGAATATCGGATCCTGTCCTTGTCGCCAATTTGTTATATTCGTACACAATTAATACTTTATATTATATTCGTAAACAATTAACACTTTATGTTGTAATTAACAAGATTTTATTTTCTCTTTATTTCACAGCTTGTATTTCATTTTACAACGTACATGACATAACTATCATAATTCAAAAGTACTAGATGAAGGTGAAGTGCTGTCATTCCCTACAACCCATATAACTTGTTGAGTAACAGATATGACAATAAAGTATTTGTAGAATATTGTGAAATCTGCAACATATACTAAGATGGCTTTTCTTTTGAGTCTAAATTAATTAAAGCCGGTGTACTCTAGCCCGAATCTTGTCTCCACTCTATTTTTAATTTATATAAACGAACTGTTGTAAATCCACAGTGACCCGATAAATAGTTTTGGAGATGGTAAAACTACACAAATCATTGGTCACCCAATCTTCAAATGATAAAATACATCGTTCCCGCAGAGATGCAGCACTAAAAGTAAACTAGTAGCTTAAAATTCCGATTGGGGTAATCAAAAGTTGATCAAGTTTAATTCCGAAAACAAAGCTATTTTTCTAGTTTGAAAGCTGATTTTCCCAAAGATATTTCAATCAAAATGTGTGGAGATTAAATACGTTAATTCGTTTATTTGGAGTCACTATTGCAGATGACTTACTATGAAACGATCATTTAATAACAATAACAAAGAGGATGTGTAGAAAACTCGACCTCCTCCATAACGTGAACGTTTACATAAAATTTTAAAGTATCGAAAAATTTTTGAGAACTGAAATTCAAAATATAACATTAGATAGATTGTATTATGAACTATATCGCTTGCAAAAATATTTTAAATACGTATAAAGGAGACATAACAGGTCGTTCAATAAGTCCGTAGGATAAGTAAGAAAAAAACAACATTTTGACAAAACTCGATTTTTTTATTCAACATAGTTGCCTTCGAGGGCGATACAACGAGTATAGCGATTTTCCAACTTTTCTATACCACTTTTATAGTACGATTTCTCTTTCTCGTCAAAATAGGCCTCAGTTTCAGCGATTACTTCATCATTGGACTTAAATTTCTTTCCAGCAAGCATTCTCTTGAGATCTGAAAACAGGAAAAAGTCGCTGGGGGCTAAATCTGGAGAATTTGGTGGGTGGGTAAGCAATTCAAAGCCCAATTCATTCAATTTTGCCATCGTTTTCATCGATCTGTGACACGGTGCATTATCTTGGTGAAACAACACTTTTTTCTTTTGCAAATGTGGCCGTTTCTTTGCGATTTCAGCCTTCAATCGATCCAAAAGTTCACAGTAATAGTCGCCGTTGATGGTGGTTCCTTTTTGGAGATAGTCGATGAATATTATTCCGTTCGTATCCCAAAATACAGACGCCATCACCTTACCGGCCGACTGTTGCGTCTTTGCTCGCTTTGGATTCGGTTCGTCGACTGCTGTCCACTCAGCTGACTGTCTTTTGGATTCTGGTGTGTAATTGTGAAGCCATGTCTCATACATTGTCACATATCTACGATAGAATCCCCTTTTATTGCGGTTTAACAGTGCCAAAGACTCCTCCGAAGCATCGATTCGTTGTTGTTTTTGGTCGACTGTGAGCTCACGCGGCACCCAATTTGCACAGAGCTTTCGCATACCCAAATGTTCATGTAAAATGGTAAAAACACTACCATCTGCTACCTTTACAATGTCAGCTATTTCGTGCACCTTCAATTTGCGATCGTTCATAACGTTCATAATTCCATGACTTTCCATGACTTTCCCTGACCAAAATAAAATCCCCTGACCTTCCAGAATGCCATACCTGGTGCACACCATGAGTACCCTATTGGTGAGATTGGTGATTCCCTCACAAATTATAAGTGCTATCAGCTTGAAATTTTCAAAGGTTATACAATGTATTTGTCCAGAATTACTAAAAACAAAAAAATTGCAAGAATATTTGTGTTTATCTGCATTTTATAGACATAGATAAGGATATAATAAAACAAAAGGTTTTTTAAGGCATCGAGTTTGATTTAGAAAAATAATAAAATATTTTAAAATAGTTCAATTAATTATCGACTCCTTAGTTTCTGAGTTATTATTAAAAACATGAGTTGTATTTCCTGCCCTCCTTAACTTCGAACATTACAAAATAAAAAAAATTAAAAAAAATCCACAGACCACTGTTATAAAAAGGTTTGAGCGCAAACTATAGCGGTCGACTTTTCATTTAAAATGTTATTTGGAGGGGTGTTTTTTCTTAAAAATTACTTAAAAAAATTATCTTCGAACTTGACAAGTCATATGAAAAGGTGAATTTCTTTCTAGTCCAAAATGATTTTGTTTGTAATTTTTGAAAGCAACGTTTTTGATTTATTTCTAAAATTGTTTTTCTGAGAAAAACTATTCTCGTAGAATATTATATACACGGAACACTCGACTAGCGAGTTATATTGGCACTTGTTTGACTTTTTTATTTCTGTTTCGAATTTATTTTTTTTTATTAATTAATTACTAAAGTTATTCTGCGTAAAGTAACAAGAGGTATACATAATGTTAACTCATGTCATCTTAATTTGTTGTTTAGTAAGTTTCGAAAAAGGGGTAGTTTTCACCATAAAAAAAATAAAAAGCGCATATTGGCCTAGGGTATTATCAGGAAAATCGATGCTGGTTCAAAAATTCGGGATGCCCTACTATTTTTACCGTTATTTACGGGACTATTAACAGTTTTTTTTCTTCATACAAATAATTCGATTGTTAACCGAAATAAAATTTTGCCTGTTTTCGTTGTGTATGAGTTTTCATATGAAGTACTAAAGCATATTTATGTGTAAATTCTTTTTGACAGTGTGCAAATTGAAACAGGTTTTCGCGTGTAAGGATATTCATATGATTTTCGAATTTCTTTTTTCGTTTTAACTCCTTATTACAAAATTGGCATGAAAACAAAATGTAAAATTAAAAAATAAAAGATTACGTTTAATGCATTTGGAAATTGATTTTGTTTGAAGGAGCCGATTTAAACTTACCGTCATTCTTTCCGGGTCATGAGTTAGTTGGTGCCTTTTCCTAGTTTTTATTGACAAAAATTTTTTACTACATTTTGAACATTCATATGGTTTCTCACCCGAATGACTTTTCATATGACGCTTTAATAGCGAGTTGAACTGATATTTTTTATTACAAATTTTGCATTCGTAACGTTTGTCTGATATCTATGAAAAAATGAAAATTATTGTTAGTTGTAGGTTAGTTTATTTATTAGGTTAGTTTATTGCTCTTAAATCTAATTTAAATTATTGAAATTACATTTATAGGATTTTTAGTTTAATATTTTTTTTGTTTTAAATAAAATGTGTTGTGTAGTAGGAATTACAATGTGTGTCACAATAACACATAAAAACCGTTTAAGACCAAGGTCCCACAACAACATACGTTCAAAGGTGTTGATGGACGTAAATCTTTCTTTTTTTATATTTTTTGTTAAAGAATTGATAACTAAACAAAAAATCCAATCACTGACAAAATATGACATAGGCCAATATTTTATGATAGAATAGAGAAAATAAAAGTAAATAGCAAATTTTTACAAAAATTTGCTGAAACAAAACAAAAATATAGTTGCCAATAATCCAGCCGGTTGCATATTCCTTGATCCTGTGACGCACTGTCTTTCTTAAAAATTAACGCCCACACATAGTTATATGAAGGCTCGTTTCTTCGAGAAAGCAATAGCGTCTCATCATCAAAGATTATTTCACAGCTAAGATTGAGGATGCTACCGTTGACTGAATACAGTTCATCCGCCACCACCCCTAAAATGTCACCTTGGCTAGTTATATCTCACTGCTATTGCCAGTGGTATGTGATATCTATCTCACGTTAACTCGTATGTCAATAGCAGGGACTGGAGTACGCGGGGTTGTCACACCCGTAGATCAAAAATAAAAAAAATTTTCAAAAGCATAAAAAACTGATCCCCCCATGCGATATTGGATTGGATTTTATAAGTCCTTTCTTTAAATTAAAAATATTACTAAAAGCTGCTGAAGGTTTTAGTAATTATAATTATTGTACACGAATTTACTTAATGTTAGTACAGGTAGATTAAATATATAGCTTTAATTGTTATATTCATTATGGTTAGAATAAAGACTATATCAGAAAAAATATCCAACTACTTAACCACATGGCAACTCGGCATAAACTTTATAACTGTGGTAGTAATAGCAACATTTTATAACTTTCGTTGAAGAATTCAAATTCGTTTTTAACTTTTGCAAATTCATACATCATTTAACAGTTTTTTTTCATACAAACCATTAGATCGTTAACTGAAATGAAATTTTACCTGTATATTTTCTCGTTTATGAATTTTCATATGAGCTATTATATTAGTTTTCCCTGGAAATTTTCTTTGACAGTGTGCACATTGAAACAGGTTTTCATGTGTATGGTTATTCATATGACGTTCGAATTCCCTTTTTCGTTTAAACTCCTTATTACAAAATTGGCACGGAAACTGCAAGTAAAATAAAAAAACTACAGATAACGTTTAATGCATTTAAAAATTGATTTCGTTTGAAAGACTTTGTAAACGATTTAACCTTACCGTCATTCTTTCCGGGTCATGAGTTAGTTTGTGTATTTCCCTATTGTATTTTGACACAAATTTTTTACTACATTTTGAACATTCATATGGTTTCTCACCCGAATGAGTTTTCATATGACGCTTTAATAGCGAGATGAAATGATACTTTTTATTACAAATTTTACATTCGTAGCCTTTGTCTGATATCTACGAAACAATAAAAATTATTATTTGTAGTAGTTTAGGTATTGCTTTTAAATTTAATTTTAGTTATTGAAATTACATTTATAAGATTTTTCTAAGCTCATCTGAGTAATAAATAATATAAAGTTTAAGCAGAAATAACAAAACGTATCCTAGGTTCATGAGTTTTCTAATGCATCACTAAATATTTTAGAAATGAAAATCTTTTATTTTTCACATTTTATTTATTTAACGTTTAATTATAAATTAAATTTTGTATTATTAAAAATTATAAGAAATAAATTTTACAAAATTATTTTTTTGTCACTCGAGCTGGTGTTGATCGTTTTTTTCAGAGTGCTAAACTTTTTTCTTAATATTATTATTTATTAATTGTCCAGTTTAATATTAAATTAATAAATCTGCTTAAATTGCAATTTCTATTTATGAAATACAGAGTGTTTCTTAATAATTACATTCATATGATTTTTCACCGGAATGAATAATCAACCGATGTTCCTATTAAAAAGATATTGTAAGCCTCCAAGTCTAACTATTCAAGCTGTTAAATAACCAGCTTCTTATGAGTTTTATATTTTTAAGTTTTATTTTTAATTATGTGATTTCATTTTCAATGTATTGAGCGAATTTAGATTTATAATTTCTCATTTATTGTGTTCGTAATATTTTTTTAATGCTCTATCCCTCTCTCTTTGTCGCGCACCCGAAATGCCTTGTGAAGATTCAAGTATTTTATAAGCCCGGCTTGAGATCTGTTATCTTTCGGGTCATGTAGATCATCCCCACGATTGTAACCCCAAGCTGAAATCTTGTACACCCAATTCTGTTTTTACACGGTAGATACGTTCCAGGAAAAGACATGTAAAAAAAAAACGTGCATAAAAAGACATGCAGCATATAGAAAAAAAGGGGATTGGTTCCATACCCTTTATTTCTGTAAAAAATAGGTAAAATAAAATGATTTGTACAAAAAAACTATTAAGAGTCTATATAAAAGCCAAATTAAATTTTTTGTCCATGTATGCAGAGTTCATTTGATAAAAAAACAAAAATTAAATCAGAGATCAGCAACAGTGCGACAATGTTGTAGGAAATCAAGATTTGATGTTAAATTTAGCCTAGAGCCTAGATCGAAATAGATGCACCACACAAGACTTGACAACAATATTCCATACATGGACGAATGTAGAACTTATAAATGTGGAGTAAATTATACGGAATGAAATATTTTTACCATCTAATTAGGATGCTATTTGTTCGTCATAGATACTAATGGAAGTATCATTGGGGAACTCGGTCTATGATCTGAAAACAATCAATAGCTGTTTTTTGGTGGAATTAGAATTGAATAAATTTTTTTACCCCAATCGGCGACTTTATTCTCGGTCCTCGGTGCTTTTCTCCTTCAAGGTCCTCGTTTACATTTATAACAACGTTTCTCCGGGCGAGATTTATTTTTTCATTCATTTTACCTTTGAAGATAGGGAAACGAATGACCTGTGCAATGTACTGTATGTCATCTGCAAAACTATTTGTCGTGTTACTGATAATTTTCAACAGATCATTGATATAAATTAAAAATAGAGTGGGGAATAAAACTGTGCCTTGGAGAACACCAGTAATAATTAATTTAGATTCAGAAGAAAAACTATCGATGGATACCGAAATGTTTTGATCGGTGAGGCATTTTTGAATATGCTTTATGTCTATATGAAGTTGGCATGCCAGATTCGATCATATGCTTTTCAGATGTTTAAGCGATAACGTACGTTTCACAAGCTCAATCAAACATGCTGTTCCAACGACATATATATAATTTGAAATATTAGTTTTTTTGGGAAATGGCTGGTGTTGGCACAGCCAGTTCCAAAAAAGGTACGAAAACGGATACAACAAATTACAAACCCATATCAAACTAATCGATTGTAGCTAAAATATTTGAAAAAAACATTAATTTTAAAAATATGAGGTTCTTTGTTAACTGGTCAAAAATACTTAAAGACAATGCGGTTTTCGCCGAAAGACGATCGCCCTACATGGATTATTGTTGTCACATATGGAGTGTACCATACAGGTCTTGATTGAATGTATACAACAGAGGGCTGTTAAATTGATCAGCAATTCAAATCTTACTAATGAGCTTGATTCCTGGTATGTCGCTGATTTGACGGTATTTTACATTATGGATAAACGGGCTTCTATCTATATCAAATCGATTTTACCTAAGCCTTCAAACTTGACACGTTACACCAGAGTATCAATAAGAGTATAATAAGATAAAATAATTTTCTTCCTCCAAACTTTAAGATTAGCGTTAAAAAATAAAAAATCTTCAAAGAAAATTGATCAACATACATACTTCTAGGAATAGAAGTTGAAAACAATATGAAATTAAATTCTCATATTTTTAACCTAGCTAAGAACGCTGTTCAAAAATTTTGGTCTTTGGAATGATTTCGTAAGTTTTTCGAACAGCTTCTTTTAATATATAAATCATTTATACTCCCTGCATGGAGTATTGTTCTCACATATGGGGTGTATCTGATTTTAGTAGTATGAAGTAAATTGAGTTTGTTCAGCGCAGAACTGCTAAACTATTTAGCAACTCAACTCTTATTAATGAGTTAAATTCCTTGCAACATAGGAGAAATGTTGCTGATCTGAGAATTTTCTATTAATACATTGTGAATGAACAAACTTCGACTGAGATAAAATCAATTTTACCTGAACTAGCAACCTATCGCGTAACACCAGAGTAAATTTTGTAGCCCATCCTTTTACACTTCATATAAAAAGAATCAGAAGTGTTGCTTTTCAGCGTGATTTTTTCAGCAGAGTCTCTCATCTATGGAATGTCTCACCAGCAAGGGTTTTTCCTGATAGCTTTAATCCTCAAAATTTTAAAGATAACGTTCATAAACTTCTTAAAGAAATTTAATTTATTCAAACTTAATCCTAATCCCTAGTTGGACATGGTATCTTCAGATATTAAGAGACGTTAATTTATAATTTATTATAATTAACACTAAACATGTCTAGCTTTGTATATAGAAAAAAAAATACGAATTTTCTTCAAAATTTAAACCGTGCTATTTCAAATAAAACCGTGTAAAAACGAATTTAAATTTTTTTTCTAGACCGTGTTATTTCAAAACCGTCTAAAAAAAGACCGTGTAAAAACAGAATTGGGTGTATATGTGATTGAAATTAGCCAACATTCATATTGCTTTTTCGATTTAATTTGAATCTTCTTTAATATTTTATTTTTTATCCAAAATATCAAACTTCACCTTTTTAAAATAACAAGAAAACACAATATTTCTGTTTTGGAGAAACTGCTCTTTCCAAGTTGTCGCGTGATACCCGTTCAGTTGGTCAGTGATGTTAAATTGAGTTGAGATAAGTTTGTAGGACCTATTGTTCTACACCTCTGCAATTTACAAAATTTCAATTGCTGTGTGTGTGGTATAAAAGTAAGAGAGAAAAATATTATTGTACCTACGGTTATTTTCATATTTGTATTGGTTAATCATAAAATCTTTATAATTTAATTTAATAAATTTGTAACGTCCGCTATATTCGCCTAAACAATAATAAAACCAATTCATCTTCTGTTTCTAATTCAATAAAAATGTATTTCAATAGTTTCAGTTCATTTTTACATTAATAATAATTTTAAAATTTTCTAATACTTAACGGCTAGTTAAATTTCGAATATACTATAAAAAACAAACGAACGTACTCAATTTTATTTCCAATTCTAACGAACAGATGTCGTTACTAATTTTTGCTGAATCTTTGGTGTGACACGATTTTGATTTTCATTAGAAGATGTAAAAAACAAAAAAATCACATTTTTGGATTGAATGAGTTTTCGATGTTAAAAGTTTGATTTAAATAAAAATTCATTCCGGTTTTGGTTTTTCAAAAGTTAACATCTTGAAAAAGTAAAATTAGATAAACTTAACTTGCAATTAACGTTGAAATTATATAGTTCTTATTTTTGGATACACATTTTGTTAAATGCTAGTTAATATTAAATGTTGATGGAAATGGCAAGATAAATTTTTTAATAGTTTAAACATGTAAATAAGGTGTTTCAATTTCTATTTTTACTGTGTGACACGGAATGCTAATTGATTATTGTTATGAATAAAAAAGAAAATGATCAAAAAAACAAAGTTTAATAAACCTACAAAAGGTTGTGTGGTTGTACCTGAACATCTTTCTTTATTATAAAATTGACATACATAATTTGAAATTGTCATTGGCTGAAATATTGAACAGTGAGGAAAATAGGAAAAATTATCAATTATAAAAGTCAACAACAAAAGAAACAAAGAAACAAATCGTACTGGAACTATACTGCAAAGAAAAAAAACTATACTGGAAGTGAATGGAGGTCGCATATTTGCCTGGGGTCCACCAATCAACAATCTAAGTTAAGTTTTTTTTTATTTTATATTTAATTATCGATTTTGAATTTTTAAATGTTAGGCTAAATTGGTAAACAGATAAGGAATTCCCGATTTCACCATTCGTCATTGGGGACTATAAGTTAACCCGTATTAGTTTTTTTATTGTTAAAAAGTTCAATTTGATTCACATAGTGAACACTAATAAATTTTAAATCAGATCTATTGTCGACTCAAACTTGTAAACATTAATTGTGTTCTCAATAAATATTTATTGTAAATAATAAAATTCATAACTGAAAATCTAGTGTTCATATTTAACTTATAATCAGTGTTAAAAATAATAAAATATAGTTTAAATCATAAAACTATAAGTTCTTCAAGCAGATTAACTTTCGTTTTTGTTCGGTTTTTCCGTGATAGACGAGTTTTGAATTTTGGATTAGTTTAACGTCAGTCATGAATGAGTATGTGACATTCGAGTGTTACTCTTGATAAGTCAATCGTATTGTCTGGTCAAGCAACTAATAGAAACTCTTACATTTAATCTAGATTTTTCATGTTATTTAATGAGTAAAGCCAAGTTATTCCTACACTTGAATATTTTATTACATTTTAAACATTTATATAGGTTTATAGCTGTGATTTCTATAATGTTTTTATCAAAAGCCGGATTATAAATGTGTTTCAATAGATCTTCGGTATTTCTTGTATTGTATTCGTAAAGGGTTGTTCCAAACTTAGTTGATTTAAATATAATTATATGGAGTTTAATAGATTGATGTAGTTAATCTAATTTAATTTCAACTGATGTCACCGTTATTATGTAAATTTCACTATGATTTTAATGTTGCAATAAAAGACTTCAATAAGATGTAATAATAGTTAATTGACTTCTCAATCGTAAATGCAACTAGTAAATAATTTTCTTCTAATTGTTAAAATAACAGCTTCAAATAATTTCAAAAGAAATCTAATTTAACATTTATTTTGTTGACTATTAAATATTAACACATGTTCACATTTTTAGTTTATTAACAAATAGTAGCAAGCACATAATGCACAAACGCATTCATGGATTTGTTTGAAAATAAAATCAAAAGTAAGGAAGGTGCGATTTTTCAGTGTTCGCCACAGGTTTATGTCCATATGAGCTTTCATATGCATTTTCAATGCACGTTTATCCGTAAAGTTTTACTTGCATATCATCTTCTGCTGCTATCCACATTGGATGTAAGCGACTATCGGAACATAAGTCACTGTATTGTTCTGTCCATACCATCTATTATGTCCTTAAACCGGGTACGATTTCCTGCATTTCTAGCTAGCTCTTTCAATGAACCTAAACCAGTCCATTTTTTTATATGATCGAGCCAGGCCAAATGCGATCTACCAACACCTCTTCTGCCTTCTATTTTGCCTTGTATTATTAATTTAGCTATTTTATATTTATTATTTCAGATTATATGTCCAAAGTATGCTGTTTTTCTTCTTTTGATAGCTACTATTAACTCTTGTTGAAGACCAATACGCCGTAAAACTTCTTCGTTGATAATTCTCAATAAAATAATAATATGAAGGAAGTTACATTTCATTAAATACATTTTTTGGAAACTTTTCTCTTTTTCCATCAGGAGCCGAACTATATTTTTTGTTAGTTGGAATTGCAATGATAGAATATAAAATATGTAAAACGCAATGAAGTGCGTAAGTAAATTTTTGTTATTTTTATTTGTAGGAACTGGGAGTTTTCGCCACATGCTTCATACTGAGTGTTTCTTCTAAGTAATCTTTGGCCCATTGACTATGTCGTCCACTCACAGCTCTGGTTATTTAATGACCAGAATTTCAACTACCACTGAACATCTTCTGGTAGTAGCAAGGCTAATTTTATGGTCTTTCGTTTGATTTTCGACTATCACATCACATATAATTCAAAAACAATGTCATAAGGATTTCACCTACTGTAACATAAAATCAGCAACATCAAATCAAAAATAACCAGGATCAGAGCTAATTTTGGGGCAAGATACAAGTTTTTGTTGCAACAAAATTTTTCTGTTAAAATTCAAGTTCATATAATAATATACTGGAGTAAATATTGTGACGATTATGGAATGCGATAGAACACAACACAATAGAATATCTTTCGAGAAAATACTCTTTAGAGAAAATAGTTCCACAGAAGAAATATGCAAATAAATAAATCAATAAAAGATAACATCGTAACCAAAGTAAACACGTAATAGGAAGTTTTTGTTTATCTTATAAGAAAGAAAACTATTAGAGAATAGGTATAAATAAACAAATTAAAAACAGTAGATCTCACACCTATGTGTCAAGATTTGAAGATCGTGTTATTATGTTTATGTTGATAAAAAAAAGGTTTGTTATCTAGAATATTGTAGTGATATCGAGGCTATTTCATGTAGTATATATAAGAGGTATTGTTAGAGGATAAGATTGGTATAAAATTGTCAGCGATAGAGAAAAAGTATAAAATTTAGCCGTGATATAGGCGAGTTAAAAATTAACAGTGTTATAAGTAGAAAGAAAAAGATTATTGTAAGAGAACAGTTAAAAGTGATATTGTGAACAATTGTAATAGAATTATAAATGGTGAATTATTTTTAGTACAAGAACAATTAAGGGGAATAGAAGATGAAAGAAATATTTTTATAACAAAATCTTGAACGAATAAAATTATAACGTTTAGAAAATCCATTGTGTTTTAATTTCCTGATTTAGTGATCCAACTAAATAATTGTAGCTTGACTAAGAAACGTTACAACAATATTATAAAAACGCAAAAGCAAAATCGTTAAACGTGCCAAGTTTAGCACACGTGTCACGTAAGTCTAGTTAGAATATGAAATTCAGTAAAATCTTACCTTTAGCATTTCTTTTGCATGACTTTTACTCTTTAAATGTGTTTCCAAGTGTACTCTTCGTGTATATTTTTTATTACATTCGGAACATTTAAACAACTTTTCAGGTGTATGAAACTTCATATGAAATTGTAATGATGACTTAGCCAAATATTTCTTATTACAAATGTTACAAGTCTGTAAATATGTAAAGAAATAAAAACAAATTATAAAATTAAGTTATTAAAATTCACTCATGATTACTATTGAAAATGACAAAAGTAATATAATATTATTCAGAGTTGACTGAGTCGTCGCTGAGTAAGGTTGGGTAAATTTTTGAGTATCCTTGAATTGCTCAGTCTCTCGTATATCAGTAAAAATGAATGAATAATTTCTCACTTCAGAAAATTACCCGATTGTCATGTTTACTTTGCCTGCCGATTTAGTCTGCCGATATAGTCTGCTGCAGTTTAGTGAGTTTTTCGTATTGTGCACAATTCCAACAAACTTACCAATTTAGCTCTGCCTATTTCATGGATCCTTAAATGTTTTTGAAAACTATTTTTGAGGACAAACTTTTTTTTACATTTCGGACACTCATACGATGCTTCTCCTGTATGAATTTCATGGATCCTTAAATGTTTTTGAAAACTATTTTTGAGGACAAACTTTTTTTTACATTTCGGACACTCATACGATGCTTCTCCTGTATGAATTTCATGGATCCTTAAATGTTTTTGAAAACTATTTTTGAGGACAAACTTTTTTTTACATTTCGGACACTCATACGATGCTTCTCCTGTATGAATTTCATGGATCCTTAAATGTTTTTGAAAACTATTTTTGAGGACAAACTTTTTTTTACATTTCGGACACTCATACGATGCTTCTCCTGTATGAATTTCATGGATCCTTAAATGTTTTTGAAAACTATTTTTGAGGACAAACTTTTTTTTACACTTCGGATACTCATACGATGCTTCTCCTGTATGAATTTTCATATGTTTTCTTAAGGTTGATCGTAACGTAAACTTTTTATGGCAAGTTTTACAATTATGATACTTTTTCTTGTCGGTATTTGGCTCCATGACTTCTGATGTTTCCTACGAATGAAAAAAATATAATATAATTTAGTTTTAAACGAAAAATTATCATTTAACTCAAATATTTTGTATAATACTATTTTGTAAAATTACATTCAAAAAATTTCAAAAATTCAATTCAACTATATTTCATTCATAATATTTTGATCAGTATGTCATGTTTTCTAAAAAAACAAGTAAAATTTTGAATGTGAGCAATTTCGCGAAGATTCAACAACGTTCTGACTTGACCCCTTTTAATTTTGATTATTTTTTGTTTATAGATAGTCTTTGATAAATAAAAAATACAAGTTCTCTTAGAATTTTTTTTTTCGACCAGGGGTCTTCACTAGGGTTTCTCAAACGGGATCCCGGGATCCCGTTTTCCCGGGATCCCGGGGGTAAATTTTCATCCCGTTTTCCCGGGATTTCACCCCGGGATCCCGGGTATCCCGCTAATTTTTATTAACATTTTTTTGTACTTTTTTCAAAGACTTGAAAGACTTCAAAGACAAACTTTTAATAAGTTTTCTCACTCGAAAATCGAGTAGTTTTTAATTCTTTTCCCTCTGTAGTAATTAATTTCGTTCAAAATTAGGAAAATATTTTTTTGACACATGTGGTATCATGGTTTTTTTGTATGGTTTTTTTGACACATATAAACACAACAAATTAAAACCAATCAAACTTAAAATAGGTAGATTTTTCTGAGAAATCTACCTAAAACTTGCGCTTCATTTCTCTTAATTTATGTTTAATGGTTCTCTTGGACGGACGGTTCAATGGACGTTTCGTCACGAACATTCGGACAAAATTGAGTGATGGCGCCATTGACAACCTAGTTTTTTGAAAAATTGTTTAAAAATTAGTATTATGAATTTATTTTTGTTTTGTTTTTATGTATTCTTTTTTATTTAATTTTTGAAGTTTTTCTAATTAAAAGTAATGGAAATATAAAAATCAATAGCGCATTTTTTGTGCTGTTTTAATTTTACACATTTTTCTACCACCCAATTAGAAAAATCTAGCTTTTTAGCGTTTCCCGGGATTTCCCGGGATCCCGGGAATTGGATATTTTCTGTCCCGGCTTCCCGGGATTTGAATTTCTACGGGAAATGAGAAACCCTAGTCTTCACAGGGTGCCCCACAGTTTTTGTTATTTTGTGATGTGAGTGCATTTTGACGAGCGATTGTAGAAAAACTACTCAATCGATTTTCATAAATGATATGTCGTTGAATAGGTATTAGAACAAAGTTTTTAAAAATGTACACTGTTAATTTTTTGAAATAATTTTTAACGGTGTAACATAAGAAAAAAATGGTGTAATTGAAAAAAAGATGGCATAGCCATTTTTTTTTTAAAACTAAATTGAAGCTTATTTTATATCTAACCACTTGTGAAAGTTCAGGACTAGCTATATTTTTTGTTTTAGAGATAAAATTCGTTGTGCATATGACTGTCGGGAATCAGTTTTTTTTGTTCTGAAGGAAAATTATAAAAATGGCGATTTTTAGATTCAGATTTTTTTTTATGTTAAATATCAAATATTTTATTATTAAATGAACTTTTTAAAAAGCAATTTCAGTCAAGTTCAGCAAAATTTTGCGACATTTTGACTCGAGCCTTTTTAATTTGGTTTATTTTGGTCTATATTTTAAAAAAATCTACTTGAAGCCGTATTTTTCATTTATCAAAGGCTATCTATAGGGTTCTATACTATCCATCGTCTGTCTTAAGTGGACCAAAATGTAGCGTAGGATCTTACGCTCGAACACAGATAAATGCGATTTGTCATTTTGTGTAAGGGTCCACGTTTGTGACCCATACATCACAACCGGTCTAATCAATGTCTTGTATAACTTGAGCTTGGTGTTAGTTGATACATACGGAGATCCAAGGAGAGGTTTGATTGAGTAGAAAGTTCGATTACCTGCAGCGATTCAAGCTTTTATATCTGTAAGTATGCTGTTGTTGGGGTCAAGCATTGATCCCAAATATTTAAAAGATTCAACTCCCTCAATTCGCTCATCGCCGCACATCAAATCTTTCTTCTCAGCCTCTCTTGAAAAATTCATATGTTTGGTTTTATTGTAGTTAATTTGCAGACCAATTTCCCTAGCACCACTCTCAAGCGACTTGGAAGACTCACTCATAACAGCTTCACTTCGGCCGAGAATGACAACATCATCAGCGTAAGCAATCATCTGTACTGAGTTTATTGACAAGATATTGTTATTAGTCGGTAGTTACTTTTGACGCCACACATATTCAAAAACGAGTAGGCTATGAGAATTGAATAGTCAGAAAATTTTTGAGCTCCGTAAAATTTATTTATTTAAGTCGTATAAATAGTTTTAATTTATATCAAATTGTATTATAAACATCTGCTAAACACTAATACTAAAGATGATAACAAGAAATAGTTTTCTCACTGCAAATTCAACTAACGGTCGTTCAATAAGTCCGTAGGATAAGTAAGAAAAAAACAACATTTTGACAAAACTCGATTTTTTTATTCAACATAGTTGCCTTCGAGGGCGATACAACGAGTATTTTCCAACTTTTCTATACCACTTTTATAGTACGATTTCTCTTTATCGTCAAAATAGGCCTCAGTTTCAGCGATTACTTCATCATTAGACTTTAATTTCTTTCCAGCAAGCATTCTCTTGAGATCTGAAAACAGGAAAAAGTCACTGGGGGCTAAATCTGGAGAATATGGTGGGTGGGTAAGCAATTCAAAGCCCAATTCATTCAATTTTGCCATCGTTTTCATCGATCTGTGACACGGTGCATTATCTTGGTGAAACAACACTTTTTTCTTTTGCAAATGTGGCCGTTTCTTTGCGATTTCAGCCTTCAATCGATCCAAAAGTTCACAGTAATACTCGCTGTTGATGGTGGTTTCTTTTTGGAGATAGTCGATGAATATTATTCCGTTCGTATCCCAAAATACAGACGCCATCACCTTACCGGCCGACTGTTGCGTCTTTGCTCGCTTTGGATTCGGTTCGTCGACTGCTGTCCACTCAGCTGACTGTCTTTTGGATTCTGGTGTGTAATTGTGAAGCCATGTCTCATCCATTGTCACATATCTACGATAGAATTCCCTTTTATTGCGGTTTAACAGTGCCAAAGACTCCTCCGAAGCATCGATTCGTTGTTGTTTTTGGTCGACTGTGAGCTCACGCGGCACCCAATTTGCACAGAGCTTTCGCATACCCAAATGTTCATGTAAAATGGTAAAAACACTACCATCTGCTACCTTTACAATGTCAGCTATTTCGTGCACCTTCAATTTGCGATCGTTCATAACCAATTTGTGGATTTTTTTATGTTTTCTGGAATAACAGCCTCATTTGGGCGTCCACTGCGCTCTGCATCTTTTGTGCTGGTACGACCACATTTAAATTCAGCCATCCACTTCTCTACCATTTGTCTCGATGGAGCAGAGTTTGGATAATGTTTATCAAGCCATTGTTTGGTTTCCACTGTATTTTTTTTCATCAAAAAGTAATGCTTTATTAAAATTCGAAATTCACTTTTTTCCATTTTTTTTCAAAAACAAAAGTTGCTTCACACAAAATGCTATAACTCACGAATAAATAGTCAGATTGCTGTCAAATTTATACACGTATCGTTTGAAGGTTAGTACTAAATAAAAATCATATGGAAAAAATTCTAGTAACGCCATCTATGTGTCATCCTACCGACTTATTAAATGACCTAGAGGTTGTTACCCTTGAAAACAAAGTCAATTCCTTTGAAGATAAAGATAGTTTAAAGAATGATTTCAATAATAACCGGACAAAACTGGTCATCAATGGAATCCCCAAAATTGTCAATGATTCAAATGAAATTATCGTGTCTAAGATTTCAAGTGCTGTTGGTTTTTAAAATCCTCCAAGAGTCAGAGCTTACCGGACCAAGTTTAATGATCAAAGTGATTTTCTATTGTTAAACTTTGAATCTGAATTTAACAAGGATGAATTCTTCTTCAACTATATGAAAATTGCAAACCGTCTAACCGTTGAAAATATCTTTAACGAAATTTCAATAGGATCTTTATTCAGTTTGCGATGTCCAAAAATCAATTTGCACTTTTCAAAGAGGCCATGAAATTTAAAAAGGAACTAGAAATCAGAAATGTCAAAGTTGGACAAATTGGTCTTGATGTTACTTTTAACAATGGCAGAAAAGCTAGTTTCTCATCAATTAATGATCTAAATATTGAGGTTACTGTTAGCACTTGGAAAAATAAATTTATTAATGATCTAAATCATATGATTATCGTAAACCAAGTTTTATATGAGCTCTCTTTTTCAGAATATAATGTCAAAAACAAATATATATGAAAAACTAACCTTTTTAGGGTTCCGTTTTTTATACGGAACACTATTGGTGAGAGTACAACGTGTTTTTCACATTATTTCGATTATCTGGTGAACCATTAATCCGATGAACTTAAAATTTGAGGTGCTTATAAAACTAACCTATCCACACAAGATGGCGGGTTAAAAAATAAATAAAGTTGTGTTCGTTTGTTTTAAGGAGGTACGATGTAAAGCCTTTGAAAACATACATTTTTTTATCGAGACGAGTAGGCTATCATATGAAAGGGCTTCATTTCAGCATTATTTAAAAATATATTTTGGAATTTTTCACCTCACCATTTTTTGTATAATTTTGAAAAATGACGTTTTCGGGATGTTTTATTGCCCCGATTAACTCCGACCCTACTTCATCGAAAATCTTGAAATATATTTGGAATGATAGAAAATTGAGTAGGTTTTTAATGAAAAATATAGAAAAGTGGCAGACACTAATAACTATATTTATTAAAGGGGTGGTAATGTTAAGGGGTAAAAACATCATTTAAAACCAGGTCATGTGGGGTGTCATTTGAAAGAGCACTTGATTTTAGAAATATTGCCATTTTTTTAGAATTTTGCAATGCATAGTTTTTGAATTATTATCAATAAAGTGACACAAAAAGTTGGTCCCTCCCCCTTGCATTTCGAGCCTAATTAAAAGAAAAATTTGAAAAAATTCACAGAGACAGGAAGTTTGATAAACTCTGAACGAAAAATATAGCGAACTCTCAAATAATTATATTTTTGTGTTTTTAAGGGATTGGGGTGGGGAAGGGTGAAAAAAAAACTTTTTTGACCCAAGCGAGTGGGGTGTCATTTGAAAGAGCTTCAAATTTCAGAAACTTGGCAATTTTTTTTAGAGTTTTGTGGTACACCGTTTTTGAGTTATTCTAACAAATGTGCAAATTCCAGACCGTTCCCCTCCCCTACGTTTCGACACTGATTGACAGAACAAATGGAAAAAATTCACAGAGACAGGAAATTTGCTATATTTTGAACGAAAATTATAGCGAACTCTCAAATAATTATATTTCTGTGTAGGGGATGGGTGTAAGGGGGTAAAAAAAAACTTTTTTTGACCCAAGCGAGTGGGGTATCATTTGAAAGAAGACCAAATTTTCAAAACATTGCAATTTTTTTTAGAATTTTGTGGTACACAGTTTCGGAGTTATTCTAAAAAATGTGCACATTCCAGACCGTTCCCCCCCCCCCTACGTTTCGACACTGATTGACAGAAAAAATTGAAAAAATTCACAGAGACAGGAAATTTGCTATATTTTGAACGAAAATTATAGCGAGCTCTCAAATAATTATATTTCTGTGTGTTTAGGGGATGGGTGTAAGCGGGGTAAAAAAAAACTTTTTTTGACCCAAGCGAGTAGGGAATCATTTGAAAGAAGACCAAATTTCCAAAACATTGCAATTTTTTTTAGAATTTTGTGGTACACAGTTTCGGAGTTATTCTAAAAAATGTGCACATTCCAGACCGTTGCCCCCCCCTACGTTTCGACACTGATTGACAGAAAAAATTGAAAAAATTCATAGAGACAGGAAGTTTGCTATATTTTTAACGAAAATTATAGCGGACTCTCAAATAATTATATTTCTGTGTGTTTAGGGGATGGGTGTCAGGGGGGTAAAAAAACTTTTTTTGACCCAAGCGAGTGGAGTATCATTTGAAAGAAGACCGAATTTCCAAAACATTGCAATTTTTTTTAGAATTTTGTGGTACACAGTTTCGGAGTTATTCTAAAAAATGTGCACATTCCAGACCGTCCCCCCACCCCCCTACGTTTCGACACTGATTGACAGAAAAAATTGAAAAAATTCATAGAGACAGGAAGTTTGCTATATTTTGAACGAAAATTATAGCGGACTCTCAAATAATTATATTTCTGTGTGTTTAGGGGATGGGTGTAAGGGGGGTAAAAAAAAACTTTTTTTGACCCAAGCGAGTGGGGTATCATTTGAAAGAAGACCAAATTTCCAAAACATTGCAATTTTTTTTAGAATTTTGTGGTACACAGTTTCGGAGTTATTCTAAAAAATGTGCACATTCCAGACCGTTGCCCCCCCCTACGTTTCGACACTGATTGACAGAAAAAATTGAAAAAAATCATAGAGACAGGAAGTTTGCTATATTTTGAACGAAAATTATAGCGAACTCTCAAATAATTATATTTCTGTGTGTTTAGGGGATGGGTGTAAGGGGGGTAAAAAATAAATTTTTTTGACCCAAGCGAGTGGGGTATCATTTGAAAGAGCACCGAATTTCAAAAACATTGCAATTGTTTTTAGAATTTTGCGGTACACAGTTTCGGAGTTATTCTAAAAAATGTGCAAATTCCAGACCGTTCCCCCCCCCTACGTTTCAACACTGATAGACAGAAAAAATTTAAAAAATTCATAGAGACAGGAAGTTTGCTATATTTTGAACGAAAATTATAGCGAACTCACAAATAATTATATTTCTGTGTGTTTAGGGGATGGGTGTAAGGAGGGTAAAAAAAAACTTTATTGGCCCAAGCGAGTAGGGTGTCATTTGAAAGAGCACCGAATTTCCAAAACATTGCAATTGTTTTTAGAATTTTGCGGTACGCAGTTTTTGAGTTATTCTAAAAAATGTGCAAATTCCAGAACGTTCCCCCACCCCCCCTACGTTTCGACACTGATACACAGAAAAAATTGAAAAAATTCATAGAGACAGGAAGTATGCTATATTTTGACTGAAAATTATAGCGAACTCTCAAATAATTATATTTCTGTGTGTTTAGGGGATGGGTGTGGGTAGAGCAAAAAAAAAACTTTTTTGGAACCAAACGAGTGGGGTGTCATTTGAAAGAACACTTAATTTAAGAAACATTGCAATATTTTTTAGAATTCTGCGATGCATAGTTTTTTAGTTATTGATGAAAAAAAGTGCTATTTTAAGTGTATGTATACCACCCTATATTTCGACGCTGATTTAAAGAACAAATATTCCCAATTTAGACTATTAAAAAACTTTAGCTAACATAAACAGCTATGGATAAGATTTAACCTCAAGTAACATTTTGATCAATGTAGATGTGATTGACATTTACTATTGACGTTTACGATTAAACATTTATTCTGTTATGCGTCCATAGTCTGGCGATATAAAGACTTTACAACATAACTTTATGGCATTTATTTTTGATAATGTGTTCTTTTACATTCACGGAACCCTTGGCGAGCGAATTTTATTCGCACTTGTCCGACTTTATCTTCAATCTGGTGAGTGTTATTATGAAATGCTTTCTTTGGTTTCCTTTTTTAATTTTGTTGTTTATATCATCACTTGATTTTCATTTCTGTGCCTTTGATTATGCCTTTTTCATGATATCTAAATGTTTGCCTCTCTTATTGAGGCTATCAAAATTTAATTTCCCAGATTAATTCATTTAAAATTTCCACAAATACTCTTAACATTAATAATATTATTTTAAAATCAGCTTTTAATAATAAAAATAATTTCAATTTTATTCATATTAATCCTGGAAGTCTTAAACCAAATCCAAATGAAATTCGTTCTGTTGTCAATAATTTAAACCTACATGCACTTGCTATTTCTGAATCTTGGTTTAATGAGAGTATTAATGATCGTTTAATTGCAATTAATGGACTTAATTTATTCAGACATGATCGTGTTGGAAAACGTGAATAATTAATATTATAATCTTAAACTCTGTTCACGATAAACTTAGGTTTAAAAAGGAATTCCTTATGTGAAACTACATTGTATAAATAAATAAATATTCCCAAGGCTAGATTAAAAAGTATAGGAGAGATAGCATCACCTTGTCTTAAACCGGAGTCGACTTTAAAAAACTTTGATATTTCGTTCTCTACTCGTACACAGCATTGAGAGTTCTGCACTGTCATTTTGCATAGTGATACCAGTTTACCAGGAATTCCCATTGACACCAGAGCAGACCATAGAGTCTCTCGTTCGAGAGAGTCGTAGGCCTGCCTGAAATCAATGAAAAGTTGGTGCACAGGTATGTTGAACTCTCGGCACTTTCCCAAAATCATCCTTACCGAGAAAAGTGCATCGGCAGTACCTCGGCCCTGCAGGAAACCACACTGATATTCTCCAAACAGTTGTTCAGCAAAAGTATTGATTTTGGATAGCAAAAATGTAGGAAAAGATCTTATATGCTGTGCAAAGGAGAGCGATTCCTCTGTAGTTTGCACATTGTAGGCGATTATCTTTTTTATAGATTGGTATCAGCATAGCTGTGTTCCAGTCCTGTGGCATGGTTTCAGTCCTCCAGATCATTTGAACAAGTTCAAACAATCTTAAGGATAGAGTTTCGCATGTTCATCATCATTTCGGATGTTATATCGTCGATACCAGGTGCTTAATTACCAGTGCTTAATTTAACAATTAGAAATCAAAGTACAGAAATAAGAATTTGTATATGGAATCGAAAACTACAAAAAATTGTTTTGGACTAGAAAAAAATTCACCTTTCATACGACATAGTCAAAAATAATTGTTTGTCAAAATTTCCAATTTCTGCTATAGTTTTCATTCAATCTTTACAACGTCGCCCATAACCATGAATATTTTCAAATATTTTTCTTTTGTAATGTTCGAAGTTAAGAGGGGCGAACAGGAAAATTTCTTCACATTTTTTAACATAACTCAAAAACTGCGCTTTTGAAAATTGCAAAAAAAAATTGGTTTGGACTAGAAAAAAATCACCTTTCATATGACACCCCACTAAACAAGGTCAAAAAAAATTTTTTTTTCAAAATTTCCACTCTCAACCCTCTCAGAATAACATTTGAAATGATGAGCCGACCGCTTTAGTTTTCGTTCAATCTTTACAATATTGTCCATAACCATGAATGTTTTCATTTTTTTTCTTTTGTAATGTTCAAAGTTAAGGGGGGGCAGGAAAAACCACTCGTTTTTGGCAATATCAAAAAAACTAAGCAGTCGAAAAATCATTGAAATTTTTTTTTTAAATATTTTGACTTTTTCGATTTTTCTAGACCAAACTCAATTCCTTACAAAAACTTTTGTTTTACTATCTCCTTATCTATGTTCATAAAATATAGATAAAATCAAATATTTGAATTTTCTTTGTTATCAGTAGGCGTGGGAAAACACGTTTAAAAACTGTAGAAAATTTCAAGTTGATAGCACTTATAGTTTGTGAGTAAATTGATTTTGTAGAAATTCAGACGGACACCGAAGTCTCACCAATAGGGTACCCTTTTTACTTTTTTAAAGTACGTAACCCTAAAAAATCATAATAAACGATGTTATGACCCATTTATTACGACTATCAAGGGTGGGCACGTATGGGGTCAATGGGAGCCATTTTCCGTTTTTTTTTAATTTTTAAAGAGCCAACCGTATTAAAGAGCCACAGCCGTGTTTAAGTTCACAATTTTTTTCTTTCATTAATATGATGGCATACCTAAGAATAAGTGCTAAAAATAAATGTTTTCACACTGCAGTTCAAAACAGTTATTTCCAAATTTAAGTAACAAAAATAAAATATAATTAAAATTCATCAATAAAAATTAATTAATAAAATTAATAAACAAATAAAATTAACCTTTGAAATTTGGTTTATAATTTGTTAAAGGCGTTCGCAACAAGTCTGTAAGATGTTAATTGGTCAACTGTGAATGATATTTCGACTGCACGAACTACATTGTGGAGTACAAAGCTTAACAGTAACACGTTTTTTTTTATTGGAAGTTAGGCATGCTTAGTGTTAATAATAACGAGTTATAAATTAACGTCTCTGAATATCCGAAGGTACCATGCCAACTAGGATTGAGATTCTAAATTATGTTTCCTTTAGGAATTTATGTACGTTGATTTTAAAATTTTGGGGATTAAAATTATCAGGAACAACCCATGCCTGAAAGGAATTCCAAGAGTGTGTGACTCGATTAAAAAAATCACACTGAAAGGCTACAGTTCTACACTTTGTTATTTGAACCGTAAAAGGAAAGGCCACAGTTGCAGCTCTAGTATGACGCAAGAATAATGTAGGCTTCAGTAAAATCGATTTGATCTCTTCAGAAACCCTTTCATCCATAAAGTATTTATAAAAGATCGTTAAATCAGCAACATTTCCCTGTGCTGCAATGAATCAAGCTCCTAAGTAAGATGAGAGCTACCAACCAATTTAATAGCTCTTCGCTGCACAGCATCAAGGCATTTCAAACTCGTTACGTACGCTCCACCTCAAATATGAGAACAGTACTCCATACAAGGACGGATAAAAGACTTGTAGACCAAAAGAAGCTGTTCGCTATTGAAAAACTTTTTACGGTGTACCAAAAATTTAAATTACAAGGTAAGAAGCTTGGACCCTATTCCCGAACACATATTTGTCGATCGAAGATATTGTCAATTTCACCAAAATGCTTAACAACTTTGTTTAAAAATGGTATTCTGTAACTTATATTTGTGTCAAACAAATTATAACAAATTTTTACAAAATTATAACAGATTTTTGGTACTAGATTCGTACTTTTGACAGCTAACTTTTTTAATCTTAAAAGATGCAAAATAAAATAAAAATATATTTAATAAATAAATATGTTTTAATGATATTTATATAAAAATATGATTATTTAATATTATTAAAGAGTTAATTTTGCGTTATAAATTAATTTTTACGCCAATCGATGAAATTTGTATAAAAAAGTCAACACACAAAACATAAAGCAAAATTGTGATTTTGACAGTAAGTATATTGTTCTTGTCAGATTCACAATATTGTGTTGAATTTTCACCAAATTGGTGTTACATAATACGAAAATAACAATATTGGCCGTGGCCCATTTCTCAAAAAGCCGATGAAATTGAAATTTTGACGTTTCTCGCTGAAATATTAGTTTTTGTTTTGCTTTATTTTCTTCCACAAAAATTAAATTACGAAAAAATAATTATTGAAAAACAAATTTTATTTGAATTTCAACACAATCTGTCAAAATTTACTCAAGTAGGATAGCAGAGTAAATTGAAAACTTTTAGTCGATTTGCAGATTCAATTTCAATATCAATTTCATCGAGAAATGGGCAACAGCCATTGTGTGAATTTACAATATTGTGATGACATTTATGTGTTCGGAAATAGGGTCCCTTGTTTTAAGTGTGGATATTTTGATTCAGACACGAGTTAACAAAATTCAAATATAGAAGTAGATTTGTGCTGCATTTGCAAATCCTGATCCTCTTTAAACTCTAATAACACCAGCGCCTCCACCAGAAATTAGAAATCCATCTTCAATAATATCGCACAAATAAATGCGATGACAAAAAATGCAAATGTAGATTCAAAACGTTTCAAATCTTCAAACCTCAAACGTAGGTTGTAGATGTTTATCAATTTTCTTTGTATTCGTTTAGCTTTTCTTCTTGGATATCAATTATATTTGCTTTTATTCGTGGAAAATGATTAAATATTTCCGACCTAAGATCGATCACAAAAAACCGAATTTTAGCTTCAAAACTAAATAACGTTTGTAAAAAATCAATTTTTTTTCTTTTCATGTCTGTAAGGAACATTAAGTCAGAAAACCAAGTTTTGTTTTCTAATTCTGGGTATGCTATTCCTTTTTCTTTGGTAAGTGATGTGATAGGATTTAGCAGTTCCACAAAAGTGACAAAATAGCACAAAACATTGTAAGTTCACAGCGTTTTAACAACACTATGGAGACATGTCCAACGAGGTCTCTTTCCTAGAATAAAGATTAAATGATGAAACTCATCTGTTTCATCGTTTAATCTTTATTCTTAAGACAATAGTACATTATGATGCTAGGACGTAAAGCTAAAGATTTTGGACGGATGTGGAGTTTGCAAATCGAGGCGCTAGCCGAGATTTGCACCCACATTAAGTCCAAAATAGCTTACGTCCGTGCATCATATACTATTTTTTATTCGCCGCAAGCAAAATATTTTAAGAAAAGTTGTTTATTCTAAATTAAAATTACAAATTTTCATAAATTTTAAAATCAAAACATGTGGAACAAGTAACCTTTGAAAAAATATTTATTATTTTTTCCAAATTCTATGACAACAAATGATAACAACTATTTTAATTGGATAATGAAATTTTGAATTTGCGGGTTGCTTTGATAAAAAAATTTATTTTTCATAGAATTTAAACAAATACAAATGCTTTTTACTTTTTTGGACGTAGCTATGACGACAAAATAAATAGCTGAAAAGTGATACTTTAAAGCCGCAAATCACAGTAATAAAGTAACACTTTAATATATAGGCGAATAAAAAATATAAATTGACGGTTTGTTTTGAATTTTGATATTTGTTCTGTTCAAGATAATTATGAAAATACTTCAACAACAAAATTTCTGAAAAAAATTCAGCGAAAAATATTCTTGAATCAAAAATCCTTCGAAAAAAAATTCTGAATTAAATAATTCATTGGGAAGAATTTTGATATATGTAATTCGATGTCAATTTTCAACGAGAGCCGCAATTTACTCCATGAAGAGCCGCATTTGCCAACCGTTGGACTATGTGGTACCGCAGAATAATGTTTTTTTTTAATATACGATTATTTACCTTAACCCTTACCTTTACCTTTTCATTTATATTAACTTCAAATTTATTACATATTTTTTACATATTGGTTTTTAAAACAAATATAATTTTTAAAATAAAACAAACAAAAATAAAAATAAAAGTTCATTACACTTTGTATTCAGCATCAATAAAATATCAAATTTTTGTACAGATTTCTTATTTTGTAGATTGGCAATTTTTCGTTTCGTATCATTAAGAATCTCATCAATGACTTTAATTTTATTTCGCGAATCTTCTTTCTTTTTTCAGATCTTTTTCAAGTCTATAATCTCATTTTCTTTAGCTATCGTTTCTGCTCTTTGTAAGTATAAAAGATCAGTAAGATCGGACTGGTTTGGAATATCTATTTCTAAATTTTCATTTTTTTTTCTCATCTTCAAGGTGCCTTTTATATTTTGAACCAGCAAATTTACCAGCCAAAATTAATTCTTTTGATATAGGCAAAAGAGCAAGATTACTGTCAAAATATCTCATACCGTCAAGTATATTGAGCTTAGAATTTAATGTGTCTTCACCCATTGCTGATCTCCCATTAGGCAAGAGACGACTAGAAAAGGAAAATCCAAGCTCCACATCTGCGTTTCCACGACAAACTGTCAGAATTCTTTTTAAAAATTTATTAAGATAAGGATATTTAATATCTCCAAGCGGAGGAGTCTTGATTTCAAAATTTTGTACAAAATTTTTATCAATACGTGAGCTATTATCGAATGTTATGTTTACTTCAGAATGAAGTAAATGTATCTCGATTCTTATTGAATCTATATCGACACCAAACATATTGGCTAGTTTTAAAATAGGTTCAATTGATTCTCTTTTTAAAATATCCGCAGGACTAAGGGCAGCACAATTTATAAACAAATCATTTAGTTCATAGCGGCTCGACAGATAAACTGCAGCAGCTTTGTAAAATTCCAGTTTTCTGTTTAAATAAGATTATATGAAGTGTGGATAATTTAGCATCTTCTAGAGCTTTGTTAACTGCTGTATATTTTAATTTATTTTCGTTGCATGTTTCACTGTTAAAAACATTTTCATAATCATCAGTATCTTTACCAATAAAGACGGCAATTGTTTGTAACAGTGTCTTAAACATAGGGTGAACTAAATGCAATAATGACTCGTGTTTCTGGAAGAAAGCATTCGTTTTCTCGAATAAAATAGCACAACATTGAATGAATATAATTTTTGCTAGCATAGTTTTGCTTTCCAACGCATTATAGATTAAGTTGAATTTGTTTCCATCTCTCTTTCTTTTCTTTTAGATTTTGGAAAAATTCTTTTAAAGCTGAGTATTGTGATAAAATTATTTTCAACTCTGGTCTAGAGTAAGCCATCTGACGGAACAGTGTTTTATAAATCTTAGTACTTTTATTTGTTTTCCCTTTAAGAGTGAGCAGTATTTGGACCATTTTGCTGAATTTTAACAAAAAAAGTAATATATGTTGGTGGCAAGATCATAGCAACTTTAGTACCAAACTCCTTCAATCCGTATAAAAACGAGTTATTCAAATGGTGTATATTGCACGTTCCAGTTTTCGCAAGTAAATATCCCCTCTCTGCTTTTATTTGTTCATCCATAAGTCTAGACACCGTTCTATTTACGTTTGGTCCATCGCAAGATAAGCTTACCACCCTAGCTAGACCTATTTCCAGAGTTATTATCCATTATTATCCAGAGTTTCAAATATTTTAACGATATCCTTTCGAATGACTGTACCGACAAAAAAGGTTTGAAGATGCGAGGTTCGAATTTGAATTAGTTTGGGCGACCCCATACGCGCGCTAGGTATATTTTTATTTTCATTCACGAACTTGTTCAAAAAGTGACAAATAGTGAAACTTTTTGGATTATAGTGACAAATAGAACAAAAATTAAAATAGTGGCAATAGTGACAAATATTGGCGGGTTGGAAGCCCTGTATCAGTCCAGGATATTTTTAATAAACGCCGGTATGTCCACATCTCGAAGGCTTGTAATTTTAACAATGATGATTTATTGAGAGACCACGATTCCATGCCGTATAATAATATTGACCACACGTAACATTCTCTAAATCTCAGCTTTAATTTTAAATTAAAATCTCTGTTACGTAGTATTTTTTTAAAGTTATAGAAAGTATTCCGTGCCATTTCAATTCTGCCTTTAATTTCATTAACTTAAATCCTATCCTCGTTCAACATACATCCAAGATATTTGAAGTTTTTGACACTTTCAATATTTTCCCCGTTTATAATAATTCTAGCATTAGTGTAACGAACTTTATCTTTGCACATGATCATGAATTTCGTTTTTTTTTATTAAAATTCAGCCCGTAGCTTCTACTATGAACAAATATTTTGTTTAATTAGTTCTGTAAATCGATTGAATTATCAGCCAATATTGTTGTGTCATCCGCTTACCTTACATTGATGATGTTTACACCATTTACTTTTATACCTTCTTCAGCGTCTTGGGTTGCAGCAATGAAAATTTCTTCAGCATAGATATTAAAGATCAGTGGCGACAATATATATCCTTGCCTTACTCCTCTGCATATATCAATACTGTTCGTGACAGTGTTACGAATTTTTATTTCAGTTCTCTGATTCCAATATAAACTTTTAATACATTGAATAATATATGCATCAATACCAACGTCCTCTGTTTCGTATATTTTGTTAAATATTTCTACAAGAATTTTTAGGTTGTCTTCGTTGATTAGTTTCAGAATTTCAGCAGGAATCTCATCTGGACCAACAGCTTTTTTATTTTTCATCAGCTGTACAGCTTTACGAATTTCATCTTTGGTGATTGGTAGTTTGTCTTCTGGATTCATAATCATATTTGTACTAATTTCCGATGATCTATTACTATCGTTAAATAAATTTTTTATATACTTTTCCCAAACATTACATTTCTCTGCATCCCCACAACTATGCTACCATTGTCGTCAACTAAATATGATGTAATTGGTTTCCGATGCGTTCCTGATGCAGATTTAAATTTTTTATGCATATTAAAATCATCATGAATCTTTTGTAGATGTTCTATCTCACAACATTCTTTCCTCAGCCACTCGTTTTTAGCAATTCGACTTTTAGATCTTATTAACCTGTGAAAATGTTTATACAATTCTGCATTTTTATCAATTTTAGCTTGCCTTCTGCTATCCATTAGTTGAAATATTTCTGATGTCATCCAGTTTTGTTTGTATTTTTTAAATTTGAATCCTAAATGATGTTTAGCTACATCTTCTATAATTGTTTTTGTTTCCTTCCATAAGTTGTTGACATCATTATTATTGATTGTTATATTTTGTAATCTATTATTTAGTTCAGCTTCTACGTTAATTTTTGTATTTTCATTATTCAGCAGCTCGTAATCTATTTTCCGATTTGTGCTATTATTTCGATTGGCAGACAGAGTTTTATTTTTAGAGTTGCAGCTAAAAGATTATTATCCGATGGAATATCAACACCAGGATATGTCGATGCTTTACTTATAGAAGAGCCAAATCTGTTATTGATCATAATATAATCAATTTGGTTTCGAACTATGTTTTCATTATTATGCAATGGCGATTCCTAAGTATATAATCTTCTTTTAGGTAAGTCAAACCAAGTATTTGTAATTTTGAAATTATTCTCTTGACAGAACTGAATAAACCTATCACCTCTCTCGTTTATCGTGCCAAGACCAAATTTTCCTACAATTTTTTCCACTTGCTGATTACCCACTTTTGCATTGAAATCTCCCATAATTATGCAAACTTCATGCTTTTTCGTTAGTTCTTATAATTTCTGAATTTCAGTATAAAAGCTTTCGATTTCTTCTTCATCTGCTTCAGCTGTTGATGCGTATGTTTGTATGATGTTCAGCTTAACTGGCTTAGTTTCGAATTTTATCAACAATGTCCTGTACGAGTACATGTTAACATATTCTTTTTGTATCACACCGCTAGATGGCCACCACGTTTCACTGACGCCTAGTATATTTAAGTTTAATCTCTTCATTTCATAGATCGTGTTTTCAAATTTACCCGCTTCGAACAAGCTTCTTACATTATGAGTGCCAATTTTAATTACATTATTGGTTTTTTTTTTATTTTTTGATTTAATTTTTTGATTTAATTTAATTTTTTTTGATTTAATATTGTTATTTTTAGATTTAATATAATTTGTTGTTTACCTCCAGGGATTCTTAGCATCCTCTTTTTGCCGCAAACTGAGAATCGTGATTTATTTTTGGGTTCCATAGTTTTCTTGGGATTATATACTTTAGTGGTTTCCCGTTGCTTTCTAAAGGGTTTATAGTTTTCCTTCTTTTTTGCTATCTATAGCCTCATATTTAAAAATGTTCTGCTTATAGGATGATTGTATTTGTTATACTATGATTATACAGCATACAACTGGAGCTAAGTGTCCATCTCTGTATATCATTAGTATCACAAATATATGATGTTTGCATTAAATTTTTACAATTATTTACACTGGTATATTTACATTAAGTTATTTACATTTTAGTCAAAATCATAGTCCATGGGAATTGCAAGGTTCGTGTCATAAAATCCTATCCGTTAAGAACAAGTTGTTATTTTCTTCCAATTGTTACATTGGTTTCAGTTCCTTTGGCCTACGCAGTTTTATTTTTCGTGCCAATTGAATTTTTCCTACCTCTATTGACACTATTCGATCTTTAATTGTTCGATGGCTTTTTTGTGCTTTACTGGTATCTTCATCAACTGCTTCGTTAGGAGATCTTGATCTTTTAGAACTATCTTTAAAATCTATTTTACACTCATATGCCGATATATCAATTATTTCACCATCTATCATCAAATTATTATTTTTAAATACTGCTGTTTTGCCCTGGCTTTCTAGAAATTTAACCGTTTGTAGTTGTTTAGACCGCAAATTACGTTGTTTTTGGGTGTAGTCGCTTTTGATGTACCAGTTTGTATTCTCTAACCGATTTTTGTTTTTCAACACCGCCAATTTTTTAATAAAAGAAACAAAGCAGACAAGAATTTGCCTTTTCGATGGATTGTCAGGATTGATTTTGCCCACTCTTTTTATAAAATTTATGTCCGCTATTGTTGAAGACAAACCTACCCTATTTGTTAGAAAAGCTATAACAATATTATACAGCTGTTCGTGATCAGTTTTCGTTTCGTTGAAGTTAAGAATTAAAATGTTGTTTTTTCTATCTCTTCTTTCAAATTTTTCAGCTAGACTTACGAATGCCTCTTCTTGTTTTTCAATTTTTCCTTCCAGCTTATCAACTTTATTGTTTAATGATTTAACTTCTTCATTTGAATCGTCAACTTTTTTAGTAAGTTCATCAACAGTTTCTTTTAAGTTTTTGTTCACTTCTTTCAATTCTGTACTTATACTGCCATAGTCAGTTTTCAGACTGCATTTGCTCTTTGACCAAGTTCATCAGAGCGTTGATATCTTCAGATGGGGCTGGTGAACCCATTGCACAGGTGTATATATTTTACTCACTTGGTTTTATATATATTACTTTTATATATATTATAAATTTTACCAACTTGAAGTTTTTGTCATTTTTGTATTTCCAATGATGGCGGCTATCATGCTGCTGCCTACTTCTTCCCTGTTTAAAAACTATAAAATCTTTCTTAATTGACCGTATTTTTAATACTAGGATGTTAACACTTTATAAAAAAACTTTATTTGTACATTAATTACTATTTATTTTTGATTTTATTAAAAATTATAAAAAATATTTTAAGAGCGCAAAAAAATTTGACTTTTCTATTTCACCGGTGTTACCAACCCTCATACAAACATACATTTCTACAAAAATTTCAGATTCTAGGTCTACTTCCTAGGGATAAACGTAAGAAAAATATTGATATTATAATTGTCGGAACAATTCTAGAAAATATTAGTTTGATCATCAGTAAAAATATCACATTTAACTTGTCTAAAATTTACAACGAAATTTACTTACACTTTTAATGTTGATCTCATCATGGTCCAATTTATTTTGTCCAGTATTATAAGAAGGAGTTATAGTTTCCTCACTCTCGGTTGCACTTATTTCTTTTTTAATTTTATCTATTGATGACTAAAAGTGCATTAAAATTGTTAGTTTCAATTTATTTCTATAATTACGGTGAAATATATATACTTCTAGCAAATTTTCCGGTTCTAATTTAATGTTGATTTCATCTCTAATTACTAATCTTTCCATTTTAATTTATAAATTTAAATATTTTGTTAAACAAATCATTGTCACAAGTAACAACGTTATAAAAACAAACAAAAGTGACAACTGACATACGTGGTTTTAGAAATCGTTTTTTAGAAAAAGCAATACCGAAAACGCTAAGTTGTTGACAAAACGCAACCAACTGTTTTCAAATTTAATATTTTATATACAAATAATTTTTAATCTTATATAAGTTTTGCTAATATATTGTGAAAAATGAGCAGTCAATTGAAATTATTAAATATCATTTGAAAATGTGGGTTTTATACGTTTATAGATGTGTTTTTATCGTTTATAATAAGCAACCGTCGTTCGAGATACACGATGTCAATTTATAAAATCCGTTATACAAAAAACCGTTAAAAAAAGAATATAATGTTTGTAAAATAATATGTACATACTTGTACAAAAATTTTTGCCAGATTGGTAGCAACGATTTTCTAATTTTTGATTAATCGAAAACTTGCTTTATTTGGATATTATGCCAAATGTATGGTAAATTAGAATACCTATCGATTAAAATAAACAAAGCTTATTATTAAATGAATTTTAATTGATCAATTTTTCAAAAATAATTTTGCACGATTTCTACCGCCGATAGAAATGAAAAAATCGTTCATAAATCTCCACTTTGGAGAATTATAAACGATTTTTTGCAGAATAATGACCGATTTTTTTTATCTTTCGGATTTAACCTCACATCGTTGTATTTTACATTTTAAAAGTTTTTGTTTTTGTGATTGTTTATAATTTACGTTGAGTTTGTTTTAAATTAAAATTTTAGAAATATAATAACATTCATAATAAACATTTTCATATCAAATTCAATGTAACAATTCATATTTTTTTTTTGCAAACTGTCATTTTTAGTGTTGTTGTAAATATCGCCGATAAATTTTTTGTTCATGTCGCACATTTTAATTAAAACGACCGAATTCGTTCATTTATATTTTGCATGTGGCATGGCTTTTATGTAGTGTTTCGTTGGTAAATGGAACATTTTAGTGATTATATCTAGTGATTACTCTCATAGAATATTTAAGTTATTATGCATAAGAGATCCTTAAATAATCCAGCTGTTTAGGGAGACAGTTTGTGAATTAAGGCTTAGGCCTTGGCGGGCTTATCTAACAGGTGTGATCACTTTAAAAAAAATTCAGTTATATGTTAGTACAATTATTTGTGTCTAAATAGAGAAGCACTAAACGCCAACAGTAAAACTATCGTCCAAAAACGAAGCACTGGTGATCATCCAAGGATATGTACCACATACAGGAGGGCCAGATAAAGAAGTAAATGATTTCTGCAACGATCTTCAGAAGTCAATCAATGAAACCAAAACCGTTGCCATGTTAACTTGTAATGGGTGATTTTAATGCAAAAATTGGCAAACCACACAGTTGAAAAAGTAGCTACAATATTTAAAGCAAGTCTTGCAATAGGAGCTTTGCGTTGCCGGTTATTATTGAATTGTAAAGTAAATGTAGCATTAAACCTAATTTTAATGCATATCTACAAAATTTAAAACAACTCTTGCATCATAATTTTTTTCTATAGAACAGCTAGAAGTTTTAATACACCTTGCTACAATTTAATACATTAAAAATTTAATGAAATTTCAAAATTCACTAGAGTATTATCCATTTTAGAAATATATAGTTAAAATCATTTCATGTATGTTTTAGTTATCGCTTCTCAGCTGAAAGTCTATAATAATAGTGATTAAGGTGGTATGTATGTTTAAATTTTTTACGTTGTAATTTTTTTATTTTAATTTGATTAATTTAGGCAGGTGCGTAATAAACAAAGTAACTCGAAATTATGATGTAATTTGCATTAAAATGTCATACTAAAAAAATGTTGCGCGTAATATTATTTAATGCAAATAACAGACATTTTTAAACATTGACTATGACGTGATGGGTCGACACGGATATGGTGACCGTAAAAAAGAGGAGAAATCGTCGCTTGAAAAGAATAGTGACACAACTCAAAAAATACCGAAAATGAGATTTTTATTTGAAAATTCTTTAAAAACATTGATCTAAAACACAAGTCGTAGATAGCAAATTTGCGGGTAGATAGCATAAGTATCTTTTTAGAATGTAAATAAAACGCAATTTTTTTTAGTTGAACAGAGAGGTATAACTCGTGTTGAAATAATAATCAAAATAATCAAAAAGAATAGTACTAACCATGTAGAGATACAACTACGTCTACCTATCCAAATTAAAACCTATATAAATAAGTTATAAAGGAATTCCCATGACGTAATTTCTTTTATCAAAACAAAACAATAATAAATAAGTAAACAATATTTCATATGCTTACAATTATAAGTAAGCGAAGTTTTATGAATTTTATGAACTATATATTATTCAAAGTATGTCATCACATATTATGTTTCAAAACATTTGAATTAATTTTAAATAATTTTAAATAAAAAAATAAGGTAAATAATTATGATGATTCGCATTTTATTGCGGGGAAATATTAAGTAATTAAACCAAAATATATTATATGTACATTTTGTTATAATTGCATTTTTTTTACATAGTTAATTTAAAATAAAATATATTGATTGATTTAAGTGGGGATTATGTAAATGGAAATTTAAATCCAAAAATTGTATAAAAGAAATGATTCGAACAATAAACAACTAGAATCAGTTTGAATTTAAATAGTGTCTTTTTACTTTCTCTGGTCCTCCCGACAACCTCAGTTGACGCACGTCAAACGGGTCTAACATTTCTTTCTTTGGTGCAAAGTTGTTTCGGCAAAGTGTATCATTGGAAAACCGGACTGTTCTGGACTTACGGACTTATAAGACGGGCATCGTCACAACATCTCTTGTGGTACATTTTACCACCAACAAAAGTTTTTTAAAAGTTAAAGTCATCAATTATAAAATACGCATTCAGATTAAAATATTGGATAAATGTCGTTCACTCACGACATTGAGAACGAATGAAACAACAATAAATTACAAGTCGCAACAATTTTAAAAACTGGTCTCCTGAAAAAGTTGCCTTTCTGAGTTGTGTCACAATTTTTTTCAAGCAACGAAATGTTGATTGATTTTGCCAGAAGTCAGGAACTATTCGTTACCAATCAATATATAAGAAAAAGGATCAAAGAAAGTTCACATAGAACATGAATAATACATACAACGAGATTGACTACATCATGATAAGAAATTATCAGAAATCACTAATTCAAAATGTCGAAGTTCTAAGTAAATTTAAATACTCATCAGATCATCGTATGTCAACTATAAAATTTGAACTGGCAACCAAACCTTTCAAAGAAGTTTAAATTCAAATCCAGAATAATTTTACCTGATGATTTAAATGAGATCCAAAACTACCAGACAGAACTTTTAAAGAAACTCCAAGAAAAGTCCACTCAAGATGAAATCAAAGGATGCAATGCCTCAATAGATGTGCAACAAAAATACAAAGAAATGGTTGATTGTTTAATAACTGCGTTTTTTTCATTTGGGTCAGGGTCAAGGTTTGAAAAAAACGATGTGGTTCACGCAAAGAAAAAAAATATTATATTTTAAATTGTTGGCAACACTGAGCTGAGAAGAAAAAAATTGTGAACTTGTAGCGCCATTTTGAAATTAAAACTCAATATAAAAAAAATTCGAAACATATTTAACGTCTCTTGAAAAATAAAACTTCATATAAAAAAAATTCAAAAAAATTTAATCAGAAACACTAATCCATTTGTTTACATATGGCAATGTATTGGTAATGTAAGAAATAAGTTGAAGGTGTAGACAATTATAATGCTACATTGTAGATGGCGTAGTTAAAAGATTGGAATCGTGTTCAATAGGGTGATTTTTCTGTTCCGGTGGTCACCGCAATGGCGCTGCAAAAAGGGGATAAGAGAAAAAATCACAAAAATTTTATATGGAATTTCATACAAAACACAATTTGAATAATTTTAAAAGTTATCTATGAAATTTCTCATTTTACGACAATTAAATAATTTAAATTTGTTTATGAAGTATTATTGACAATATATTAAGCATAATATATAAAATATTTTCTTTTCTTCTGTCTGTAAAACAAATACGAAAATAGGTTAAATTTTTCATACAACTTTGTATGGGAAATTTTGGGAATTTTTATGTTTCTTTTTTGAGCGACTTAAGAATAATATTTTATATATTACGCCTAAAATATAGTCAATAATACTCCATTAGCAAATTAAAATTGTTCAATTGTGGTAAAATGAGAAATTTCATAGATAATTTTTAAAATTATTCAAGTTGCGTTTTGTATGAAATCCCATATAAAAGTTTTTCAATTTATTCTTTTATCCCCCTTTTGCAGCGCCATTGCGGTAAACACCAGAACAGAAAAATCGCCCTATAGGGCAACTCTTGTAAACGTGCTCATTGTGTCAACTACTGATAAAATGGCGTATACGAATAAAACATTGTAATAATAATAATCTAGTAATAAAACACGGAATCTGAAACTTATATATATAATTAAAGTAATTATTAACCTGAAGGAAGTGTTTACATTAATTTTCACATTAAATGTTTACAAAATCAGAAGTGGGATTGCGACAAATTAAAGAAAACGCATTCTAATAATTAAACACATGGACGAAAAATTATAATTGGTCTATTAGAAGGAATAATAATAGCTACACGGAAATATTCAGTCGTCTATAGAAGGATTAGGAAGGAACAATATTTATACTGAAGGAATATTTGATAAGGTATTGTTGTGGCCAGGGCAGTAGCGGTTAACATAATCAAAAAATTGTAAATAAAACTCACTTACAGATTCGGTTTTTTGTTTGATTTTTATTGATAGTTATTTTCTTGTTTTTTATTTATTTAGTTTTCACTTATATTAACGGTTAGTTTAACCGTAACAATAAACAGATTTTTTTATGTATTGTTCCACTCGGGAACCAACTTCACTAAATATCAGTTCGAATTTAAGCTTCAATTTCTGTTTTTTCACAAATTAACAGTTCAAATTTAGGTAACATTACCTTTTGATTTCTATTTTTTCACAAAGTAATAATACAAATTTAAGTGACAGTACCTTTCGATTGATGTCTATTTTTCACAAGTTAACTGTATAAATTTAAACAACAACTTTCTAAATGCTTTTTTTCTTAATTCCTTTTTTATTCTTTCCACTTTTTCTTAAATCAACTCAACCCTTATTTTAAAAATTTCAACTACACTATCTAAATTTAACTCTACTCTATATTAAGATTTACTTTAGTTTATATAGAAAAATTGTTATTTAGAATGTTATTTGTTTAACAATATTTAACAAATAAATTTATTTCGACTTAACAATTTTCTTTTAATTTTATAAAACAAAAATGAAACAAAACAAAAACTTTGCTTCTTGCAAAAATAAATGTTATTTTTAAGAAGTGTTGAACTTGAGAAAGTCGCTAAATGTTTCCTATATTTGTTTTCTTTAATATTTATTATTTATAAGAAGTGTTGAACTTGAGGAAGTCGCTAAACGTTTCCTATATTTGCTTTCTTATTTTAATGTTTAAATGAATATGATAGAGGGGTTGATAAGTTGGTTTCCAACAGTATTAGATTTTATTATTATTTAAAAACAAAATGTCGCTCATGGAGAAATTAAGTTTAGAGGACTTGAGGAAGGAGCTTGAGGCGCGGAAGTTAAGTACAGAAGGAAAGAGAACTGTCTTATTAGAACGACTGTTATCCGAAATGATGAGAAACAATAATTTGAGTGAAATAAAAAGGAATACAGAGGGTACGTTGGATGAAGTACAAGAACAGTATAATGGAGGAAGCGGAAGGAGAGAAAGCTGTAGTAGAAGCGAATCATACGAAGAATGTGATGAAATGGCAACCCAAAGTAGATTTGTTAACCAAGAACGAAGGGAAACCACTACAGATCAACGTTATGAAAGATATGGCGGATATGGAAGGCACAAAAAGGATCATAGGTTTTCACTGAGGGAGGTAATAGACATTTTACCGAATTTTGATCCAACAGATATGTCTAGATTACACGCAGATCAATGGATCCGGAAAGTGGAAGATTTGAGAGAGGCATACGGGTTGGATGGAAGAATATTGCTTTTAGCCGCAAAATCGAAAATGGGAGGGTATGCTGCGAAATGGTTTGAAAGCATGATAGAATTCAATACATCATGGAATGAATTTCTAACTTATTTGGAAAGAGATTTTAGGAGTTATGTCACAGTTGCGCAAAGGCATGAACTTCTGCGTACTAAAATGCGAAGTCAAAATCAATCGATGTTGGATTATTTTTACGAAGTTTTAGCTATTGCTAAAAATGATATAGACGAGGCATCATTAATAAGGTATATCATCTTCGGAATAAATGAGTACAAACTCAGTTCAGCACTACAAACCCAGCCAGTAAAAAATTTAGGGGAATTAAAAGAAAGAATAGAGTGGCATATGAAGATGAGTAAAGAGGTATTAACGAAGGTGAAAAATGACAGCTTGCATCGGGTGGTAGTTCATACGAAAACTTTTCCAAATCAAATTAATTCCGTCAAACATGTTAATCAAAATAAAAATCAGTATAATTTTAGGGAACGAAGAACACAATGTTACAACTGTTTTAATACAGGGCACATCTCTGCAAATTGTCCTCAACCTCTTCGGAAACCAAAATGCAAAAAATGCAGCAAAATAGGACATTCTGAGGATAAGTGTCCAATGGAGCAGGTCCAACAAATTTTAAATGTAGAATCGTTAGAAGGAGAAGTGAAATTCCAGGGAAGAAAGGAACAACAAGGAACGGAAATTAATGTTGATTCACGAAGCAGAACAATGGCACAAATAGCAGTAGAGGGTAAGCTGAAAAATACTTTGATTCTAGTGGATTCAGGAAGTAGTGTCAGTATTATTAAAAAATCAGTATTTTGTAATTTAAATAATATCTTAGAATTAAGGAAAGATTTTGATGTGGCAGGAATAAATATTTCCTTATTAAATATTTTAGGGCACTATGAAACAATATTAGTATTGAATGAAAATGTATATAAAGTTAATTTTTTAGTAGTACCAGAGGACTCTATGTGCGTAGACTCTATTATCGGTCGTGATTTTTTAAATAAAAATAATATTTCAGTGGTTAAAATAAATCGAAATAATAATCATTCCGAACAAGGAAGTTATGATTTGAACATTATGAACGAAATAGTTAGGGTGGATGAAGAAGTCTTGTTAGCTCAGGAATGCGAGTTAGATATAGGGGATAGTGTTGAAACGTTAAAGGAGAAGGAAGAGGTTAAAGACGTTTTTGTTAAGGGTTATATAGAAATTACAAAACCAAGTTTTCCTAAAGTTAGATATGAAGCTTCCATTAACCTGAAAGAGAATCGAACTTTCAATGTGACACCAAAGAGAATGAGTGTTTTCGAAAAAACAGAATTAGAGAAACTGGTAGACGAGATGTTAAAGACTGGAATAATTAGGGAAAGTGAGTCAGGATATTCCAGTAGGGTTGTGTTAGTCATGAAGAAGGACGGGAATTACAGGTTATGTGTGAATTATCGAGCTTTAAATAAAATTGTAGAAAGAAGTCATTTCCCAATGCCAGTAATCGAAGAACTTCTTCAAAAACTCAATGGCAAAAGATATTTTAGTGTACTTGACTTAAAAAATGGCTTTTTTCGTGTAGATTTGGACGAAAATTCCAAAAGGTATACTGCGTTTGTTACAGAAACGGGACAATATGAGTTTAACAAACTACCTTTCGGTTTTTCCAATTCACCTGCTATATTTTGCCGGTATATTCAGAAAGTACTAAAAAGTCTCATACGAGAAGGTAAAGTTTTGGTGTTCATGGATGATATATTGATAGCTACGGGAACTATACAAGAGCATTTCGACGTTTTAGAAAGTTTATTGAGTACTTTAGTTGAAAATCTTGTAAATATTCAACTTAGAAAGTGTCAGTTCTTAAAAACCAAAATTGAATTTTTAGGTTATACAATAGAATATAATAGGGTTAGTCCGAGTGATAAGCACATTCAAGAGGTAGAAAATTATCCAGTTCCGATGGATAAGAAAAGTTTGCAGCGTTTCATGGGATTTGTAAGTTACTTCAGGAAGTTTATTATGAATTTCAATGAGAAGTCCAGATCATTGTATGATTTAATGAAAGAAGAAGATAAAAACTTTGTCTTTGAGAAGGAACATTTTAATTCATTCGAAGTTTTAAAAGAAAGCCTAATGTCAAAACCACTGTTATGCATATATAACTCGACGAATGAAACACAACTACATACTGATGCATCATCTGCAGGGTATGGTTGTGTCATGTTGCAAAAGCAGAACGAGGATGGGAAATTTCACCCAGTGATGTTCTTTAGTAGGAAAACTACGGAGGCGGAGTCCAAGCTGCATAGTTTTGAGTTGGAGACATTGGCAGTAGTTTATAGTATAAAACGGTTTAGACCTTATTTGTTTGGGATTCATTTTACAGTTGTAACAGACTGCAATGCTTTAAAGTTAACGTTGGAAAAAAGAGAGATAAATTCAAAAATAGAAAGATGGGCTCTCTTTTTAGAAGAATATAGTTTCAAAATTGAGCATCGTCCATCAGATAGAATGAGGCATGTGGATGCCTTGAGTAGAGCATTTATATATCTAATAGAAAGTGAGCGGAGAGATTGGTTTATAGAAAAGATTTACATAAGTCAATTGAAGGATAAAGCGATAGTTAAGTCAAAGGGACAGATTATGAACGGTGAATTAAAAGGGTATGAGATAAGAGAAGGCATAGTGTATCGGAAGGATAAGAAAAGACTTCAATTGGTGGTTCCAAGCGATGTTATAGAAAGCTTAGTTTATAGGTTTCACGACAATGTAGGTCATTTTGGAGTGGACAAAACATGTGAATTAATAAAACGCAATTTCTATTTTCCAAAAATGAGAGAATGTGTTTTGAATCACATTCAAAAGTGTATAGTTTGCATGACATTTAACCCAAAACCATACTCGAAGGAGGTACCGTTGAGGAATATTGTGAAGGCCAATGTTCCATTCGATACAATACATGTTGACCACCTAGGGCCTTTGAAACCGACCAGAAAGAAGAATGTACATATATTCGCTATAATAGATGCGTTCACTAAAATAATAAAACTGTACCCGACGAAGACGACCAAAACGAAAGAAGTAATCAAGGCGTTAACGGATTACTTCCGACATCAAAGCACACCCAAGAGACTTGTGTCCGACAGAGGAAGTGCGTTTACCTCGAATGATTTCTCTAGGTTCATGCAAGACAAGGGCGTCAAACATGTGCTGGTGGCGACTTCATCACCGCAATCAAACGGACAGATGGAAAGGTACAACAGAACCTTGATTCCGTTATTGTCCAAGTTAATGTATAAAAATGATCAATGTTGGGACATAGTTTTAGAGGAAGCGGAATACTTACTGAATAATACTTTGAATAAGGCAATCAATAATCTGCCGTCAAAGCTTTTATTTAAAGTCCCACAGGCTAGGAAGATAGAGCACAATATTTTAGAATTTATGGAGGAGATAAATGAAGCATCTAGAGAAGAGTTAGATGAAATTAGGGACAAAGCTTTACAATCCATAGAAAAGCAACAACATTATAATAAAAGACATTACGATGGAAAGGTCAGAAGAATCAACAGATACGAAGAAGGGGATCTTGTACTAATTAGGGATAATGGTATCACAGGCGTTAGTAATAAACTTCGACAGAAGTTTAAAGGGCCGTACGAAGTTAAGAAGGTCTTAAGTTGGGATAGGTATATAGTTAAGGATGTGGAAGGGTATCAGGTATCGGGAAGACCATTCGAAGGAATTTTTGATGCAAAGCAAATGCGGACATATTTGAAAAATAATAATGAGAAAGATAGGGATAAAATAAACGAAATTCTAAGAGATAGTGTATACGAGGGAGATACTGGTCAGAATGATGAAAATGAAAATATAATGGGATCGGAGGGAGAAGATATAGAGTCCGCGTATGAGGAAGAGTATCTAGAGGAATATTTAGAAAGTGATTAGACTAACAAATCGCAAATGTATCAATTTATTAATTAATGAATTTATAAATGTTTTTTTATATAATAATATTAAACTAAAATTTTTGAAATGTATAATTTGTTGAAAGAAAAAACACTATTGCTTAATAAAAATGTAATATCGAGGGGATATTAGGCAGGTTGGCCGAGCTGTAAGAAATAAGTTGAAGGTGTAGACAATTATAATGCTACATTGTAGATGGCGTAGTTAAAAGATTGGAATAGTGTTCAATAGGGCAACTCTTGTAAACGTGTCCATTGTGTCAACTACTGATAAAATGGCGTGTACGAATAAAACATTGTAATAATAATAATCTAGTAATAAAACACGGAATCTGAAACTTATATATATAATTAAAGTAATTATTAACCTGAAGGAAGTGTTTATATTAATTTTCACATTAAATGTTTACAGTAATGATTATTGATTATTGTAAATGGCGTGAAATAAAATAATTGATAATTAATAAAAAATTGTAAACATCTATTCTTTAAAAAATATGGATTTTATACCGTAGATATTGCTTTAAAATTAATTTTAAGCAAATTTATTGAAAACAAATCATATTAAAATTGATTTTAAACAAATTTAACAAAGTATCTTTGACAGTTTTTTTATTTTGAATAAATTTTCTTTGACATTTATAAGTTTTAAAATGACCATGGGTGCGTTTCGAAATTAACTATGGTTAACCGCGGTTAACTTTACTCTCCCAAATGTCGTTCCATAATAAACCGCAAAATAAAAAATTTATTGGATGACAGATGTACTATTGTTCCAAAACTATAAAAATTAGTTGTCATAGTAAATTGTGACGTCACTACTTTAACTTTGTTACTCAAGTCTAGAGTAGAGTTTGTTGAGGTTCTAATGTCAAAACATATAAATATTTAAAACGACATGTCAACCGATTTATGAAACACAATATAATTTTTTATAATAAAAGAAAATTTTAATTGTTGTGGAAAAAAAAGTTAGAAATTATATTGTTTAGTGAATATATCGTACATTTAATTATTATTTACTAAGTATTTAATAATTTTTAGTGAAATGTGTTATTTTTATTTGATACTGAAGACTGAAAAATAAATTATAGAAATAAAAAACATACACTACATTTTTAGTTTTATTTATCGTAATTAGAATATTAGTTTTTATTAATTTTGAATTTTTAGCGGTCTTTTACAATTTAACTTTGACAGCTTTACTATGGTAATTTGAATTTAATATTTGACGTCACTATTTTGACTATGACATTAGTGACATTATTACCTTATGGTTAACCGTGGTTAATTTCGAAACGCACCCCAGTTAAAGTTAAGTTCTGGTTAAAGTTATATGAACGATGTTTTTTATGATCGGTTTTGATTCGTTTGGTAAATGATAGGAGAAGTAAAATAAAGTAAAGTTGATTTTGGAAAAGTAATTAAAAAAATGGAAAAACAGATGATTTGAGATTTTGATATAAAAAATATGATTTGTGATTATCTTCTTTTAAAGAGAATTTTAAATTAATGATTAAACAGATTCTTTGTATTTTGTTTTGTAACAAACGTATGAATTCGCATTTAATTATTAATATAACAAACGTATGAATTCGACTTTTATTAAACAACTCATTTAAAAATATGATTTGTTCATAGGGAAAAAAAGAAAATCTTCAGAAATACCAACACAAAAAAAAATATAAAATTATTATTATTACCATTATTGTTTTATATAGAGAAACGCTTGAGTAAAAAAAATATTGTTGTCTATTTTTTTTAAGAATATATATATAAACATAAAATGTAATTTTCATATAAAAAAAAGAAATTGAAAAAAGTAATAAATTGAACTATAAATATATATATAAAAAAATAAAGATTTGTGTGGTGTATAAGTTAATATTTTTTTTAGTAAAAATAAAAGAATCCATTACAGTTTAATAATTTCCTATCTTGATAATAAGAATAGGTACGCGTAAGAATGATGATGAATATATGTGGGGGAAAACTTGACCATTTTTTATTTTTCTGAAACTTGGCATATAAATAGTATGGACAAAATAAAAAATACTCCTTATATTAGAATTCTTTTAAAGTGCATAGTATGAGCATAGGCGGCACCCCAACATGCATGAAAAACGAAAATTTTCCCAATCCGAACTAACTTTGAAATTAAATTGCTTATGGTAAGTACGACTAAAATTCTAACTTTCTAGCATTTGTTCGAATAATTTTATAAAAAATAATTTAACCGTTGAAGTTCGAATGATATAGTTTAGAGCAATATTCAACCGTTGGTCCGCGTACCATTAGTGGTCTGGAGGAAAATTTTAATGGCCTACGAATTTCTTTGTTTTTTTTTATTGGAGGGCCTTGAGACTTGCAGTTCAAGTAGCACTGCGACCTGAAGATCTATTGTGGTTACCCTGATTGTGTTATTAGTCAGTCGTCATCTTTGCCGTTACTGGTTGTATTCTGTCATCCAAGTTGAGACTTTTAATAAAATTAAATAGCTCAATTGGAGTGACGTTTTGTGGTAATGGAAATGTTAGTCTTCTATGACCAAATTGGTTGTATCTTTGCCAAAAGAGATCAGAACAGCTGCAGATGACGTGTTCCATCGTTTCCGCGTCCGAGTAGCAGAATCTGCACCTGTCGCAAACAACAAGGCCCATTTTGTTAAGATGGTGGTTTAGAGGACCATGTCGAGTAACGCACCACGTTAAAATTCTTAGAGACTCTCTGGTTAAGTCGATTGTTTTTAATGTTGAAATAGGGAGGTTACCTAGAAAATTCTTGGAGTGTACTAGTCCCTCTCTGCTCCTCCATAATTTAGCATTTTGTTCCTGTTCCCATGTTTGAATTGTACCTTTGAGCGAACTCTTGGCCATTCCGAAGTATGGTTCTGGTCCAACAAACTTTTTATTGGCACCTTGCTGGTAACGGTATAACGGTCTGGTATATAAAAGAATTAATTATTCATTAGTTTTCGTGCCACAAGAAGGTGAGGTTTGGAAGTTATGGATCCCTAAGGAATTAACTGACGAGTTAATTTTAAAGGCCTATAACCCACCAACCTCATCCCATGGTGGAGTCGCTAAAACTCTCTATAAGCTACGCCGCTTCTTTTACTGGCCCGGAATGGCAATCCAGGTGCAAAACTTTATATCTGGTTGTAGCACTTGTAAAGAAATAAAAGCTCCTAACATGATACTACATGCACCAATGACAACTCCTCTAAAACAGAACGAATGGTACAAAGACTTTACATTGATATTATTGGACCATATCCTCGAACAAAAGCTGGTATTATGGCCACCCTTATTGTCTTAGATCATTTTACTAAATTTTCATGGTTGTTTCCATTACATAAGCTCACTTCTGAGCCAATCTGTGAGTTATTAGAGCCATATATTCCATGTGTTTGGTTGTCCTGAAGTGATAGTCTCTGACAACGGCTCACAATTAAATCAAAACATTTTGAAAATTTTCTGAAAAGATTTGGGGCACAACATGTTTTTACAGCACTGTATTCACCACAGGCGAATGCATCTGAAAGAGTAAACAGAAGTGTTATTGCTGCTATTCGGGCTTATCTATCGACCGATCACACACGATGGGATATTCACTTAAGTGACATTTCTTGTGCTCTGCGATCTTCTTTTCATCAAACCATTGATTCCTCTCCTTATTTTGCAATGTTTGGTTTACCTATGATTACTCATGGCTCAACTTACTCATTGTTAAAACGAACGAACAGTTTAGAGGAACCTGGAGAAACTCTTGAAAGAAACGACCAACTTTCGAAAATTCGACAGAGAATTAAAGAACTTACAGCTGAAGCTTTTGTACGTAGTGCGAAGCGTTATAATTTGCGAGCCCGTAATATAAAATTTCCTCCCGGTGACACTGTTTGTAGACGAAATTTTGTACTAAGCAATGCTGGAAATCACTTCAATGCCAAATTGTCGCCCATGCTTGTGGAAGCCAAAGTCCTAAGGTAGGTAGTGCTGCCTACGAACTAGAAGATGTGGTTTCAAAACGACGGGGTACCTATCATTCAAAAGATATTCGGCCGTAGTGAAACTCCTTTTGGTTGCCTCACCGATTTCTTCTTTCAGCACTTTTTATTCCTTTCGTTTATTCATTAGAAATTTATTTTGGATCCTTTAATTTTTTTACTGTCGTTTTTTTTTTGTCCCTGTTTTTTTTTTGCTGTTGGTAAATTTTGTTTTGTCTGGCCCGGCTAGCTCATTCGGTAGAGCATGAGAGTCTAACTCGGGGTTTGGGTTCGAGCCCAGCTCCCATTTCACATCTTAATTTTCCTCTGATTCTCAGGATGAATGTAGTCAGCCGAACTTCCTCCTTTCGTCCTGTCCTGTAACGGGCAAGATCTTCCCTGTAAGTTGTGCTTTCATTTCCGTCCTCTTTACCTATAGTAATATACTATAGAGAGCTTCGAAGTCACTGTACTTCTCAACCCAATTGTGTGTAATAACACAATCATTTAAAACACTTCTAAAATTTCCTTCCGGAAGCAACGTATCATCTTATTTTTTTTACTTTAATTTTTAATATTTTTTCATAATTACGAAAATTCCCAGAGAAATAATTGCAGAATAGACCATTTACAGATTAAAGAAAGTTTATGCTGATCGGATTTTTTGCTCGTACTCAGAAATTTCAATTGTTTTTTTTAATTATTTCAGTGAGTTGGTGGTTGGCAGTCGAATTGTAAAATTAATCAGTTTTTTGGAGTAGTTTTGGAGTAGTGAATGGATCGGTAGCTTGATTGATTAGAGGAGACGAATTATGTGTTGGACCGTAAGGGTCGGTTTTAATAAAATAATTAAATATAACTAAACTAAATATGAATTAAAATAATTAAAGTGATTAGCAATGGTTAAAATGACTAGTGATTAGTCAATTTGAAAGAACACAAAAATTAAGTGTTACAAGTTTATAAAATGTTTCATAAAATTAGTCGATTTCATTTTTTTATAATAATTTAAAAGAAAATTTTAGTTTATACTAAATTTATGACTTAAAATAAGTGTCAACGTAACAATAATATGTATGACTAATGTGCACCATGATGGTTTAATAATGAACAGTTAATAAAATTTAAAGCAATACGAATAAAAGCAAAATATGTGTTGTTTCATTACGAGTGGGTCACATTACTTGGAACCAAATTCAAATTGTGGGTGTTAAACAAAATTGAAATTGTAATGTCGGAAAACCATGTATTCTTGACAACTCAAAAGATGAGTGTACATTGCAGTTAACTGAGGACTCAGAAACATCAATAATACTTCAAAAAAAAAAAAAAAAACGGATATCACCTAATTATTATCGCATGGAATACTCAGCGGATCATCGCTTGGGCAGGGAAGTAATTATTTATTTTTATTTTACTTGTTTATAGCTTTACCTAACCGGTTTAATATTACGATGATGGGCTAGGTTATATAGTTTGGGGAGGGTTGGAACCTGACGGATCTACCTTCTGGAGATCTGGGTGGTGGTTTAAGGCACGCTTCGTTTGTTTTTTTTTTTTTAGTTTAAAATTTCTTGTTAGTGAGGTTGGTCAAGAACCTTCGCTCTATCGAGCTAGCGGCAGGGTTATTGGCGTGCCTGACCAACTGGTAGACCTTCATGGTTTACCAGAATAAACCTCCCACTACAAGGGTAACAACCAAAATCAGAAAAACGTTGGTTTTTGAAAGACCATAGTTCCGTACCGTATGGATACAAAAGGACTAAATTTACGTAAATCATGATTATTCCACAACATATAGCTGAAAAAGAAGTAGGTTTTTTTTAACAAATGTTCAGTTTTTATTTTAAGCAATTTTTGAAGTCTAAATAAACATAAAATAAAGGTCGGGTTTGTTGTATTTTTCTCGACGTAAAATAATAGTTTTAGTGAGTTTTTCTTTAATAATTTCAAAAGGAGCGGAAACTTATTTATTTTCAGTAGACTATGAGGAATTGTTTTATACAAATTTATCGATACTTAAGTTTACCAAATTGTTTTAAGAAGTTCTAAATGATATTGTTTTTATCTATCCAGGAATTGTGTGCTTTGTCAAACCCCAACCATTTGACATACACTGTATTCCCTTTTCTTTTTAACATCTTCTCAATAAGATAGGTATCTGAATATTTTACAGGCGTTAGTTCCGCTAAAATCCAACAGATATTGGAGTGTTGGTATAATCGATTAAATGATATGTAACCGGATATGTATGTTCAACTTTAACCACTTTAAAAATTTCTGCAGACCAGTTTGGTTGATAGCCTTTTTCAAAATATCCTTTATTTTTACTGACTCTTACAGTATCTCCTATTTTAAATTTAGCTTTTTGAAAAAGTTTTGGGTGCATGTATACACTTCTAAATATTGATTTTTCATTTTTCTTTGAAACATTTTTTGGAGGTAATTTAATTGTTCTATGCGGAGTTGTATTATATTTTTTAACAGCGATTGTAGTATAGAGATCCGTTTGTAATTCCCCTGTAAACTGAAATTTTTCCATATCATGCTTTTTAAAGTTCGGTTGAAGTGTTTAAACTCATGTTCACTCTCTCCTGACTTGCAACCTTTCAAGGCCTTTTTTGTTTGTATGTAGGTTACTGACCCTAGTTCAATGACCCAGTTACCTAACCAAGCGTGCAAGATCTTGCGACCTTGCTAGGCCACGACCTTGCTAAACCACGATCTTGCTAGGCCCTGACCTTCAAGGCCACCTCTGAAGCGTGACAAACTCCTATATAGGTCAATCTTCACGCTTAACTGCTAGCGGAAGTTATGGTTAACTGATTAATGACCCAATTACCTACCCAAGCGTGACCGATTTTCCACAGGACAAACTGCCTCCTTTCCTACTATCAGTATACATTAAATATTAGAATGAACGAAGTGGTCCAGGGTGTAACAACCTCTGTGTTGAAAATTGTTTTGGGACTCTGAGACGTATGAGCGATTGTTACCAGTTGATATACCGCATATTATAACGATGATAGTATCGTAGCCAAAGTTAGCGTCGATTATGGCCGTTTTGCTATCGAAAGCATGAAATAATGCAACCGCAACTGCTTTATTGTTGCAGGTGGCTTTTTGGTCTTTTTGCTTGGACTGCGTTCATCTTTAATCTCTGTCTCTATTTGCGTAAGTTGATTCGAATTTCGTCAGCTTAGTTTATATTTAACAATTATTTTCATTTACAGCTTATTTTGCTACGATGTCTTGATGCACCAATGCGATTTTTCGATATCAGTCTATCTGGTCAAATTTTAAATCGATTTGTTTAAACGTCGAAAGAATTGAACTAAATTACTAGAATACAGAATGGATATAATTTTAAGTTCATTATTTAGAAAATAATTAAAATCCGAAATTCTCATTATGTACATGAGTATAAACTAGACAATTCAATAGTTTATAGAGTTTTGTATTTATTCATTTTGAAATGTTAATTCAATCGTTCTCATCAGGCAACATTATTTCTTCTTTACAAATCGTTTCACTGTAGCGGGTGCTATAAGGCAAATGGATTGATTCGTTTTCTTCAATGTTGAGCTAAGAAAAAGTAAATGAAATAAATGAATTGCATTAGTTTAATAAGCTTGAAAAATTGTATAAAAAAGGTTATGCTGTACTAAAGAATTAAGAGAATAGAAGAAGTGAAATTGATGTTAAAATTTGAAGCCATTTTTGCGCACCAATAAAAGTTTACTAATACACCTGCATTTAAGTAGAGGCACCGTAAATATTTTTATTATTGTGGGGTTTATTGTTTTTTATTTTTGGGCAAGTCAGATTAATATAGTTTTAATTGGTGATAATTCATTTTTACCAATTTTAATTACAATTTCAATTACAAATAATTTATTTTTACCAATTTTCACCAATTTCAATTAGATCAATTTAAACGACAATTTGCATTAAAATTTTTGAATTTTTTTGCCCCCAAAATTAATATAAAAATATGAGACGCCATTACACAGCAAAAAAACTTCTATCGCTGGTGTTGTCAAAAACAAATGTTTGACAATTGAAGCTTAAAGCACTTTATTATGGTTTATATTAATTTTAAATTACATTTGTTGACGAAAATATTAAAAAAACTTCAACTTTATTAATCCAAAAATAAGTTATAATTTCAATATGAACTACCTGTGATAAGAAATCGCATCTGTAGTACAGATTTGAATATTTTTTTAAAGTTTATAACACGCACTCCATATTTGAGGTTTTATTTAACATGTTCACTAAAATATTTAATTTTTTTTATTTTAAATTATGATAGAATCACAAACATTTGTTATATTTAATATAAATTCACTCAAATGTCACCAAAATAAATTAAACAAAACAATTTTATTAAAATCAAAACAATGAAAAGTTCACAATATTTTAATACTTGTAGCGCCATTTTGAAAGTAAAACTCAATATAAAAAAAATTCAAAAAATCGCCTTAACACCAATAACGCCATCTAGAAAAATAGAACTCCATATAAAAAAAATTCAAAAAATTTAATCAAAAACACTAATCCAATTTTTTTCATATGGCAATGTTCATTGTTTTTTTAAGATGGCGTGAATGAATACGGCTTGTAGAATATCGGAGGTTTTGGTATATATATACAGTAGTTTCATTTCCTTAGTCTCTTAATTCTTTGTGCTGTACTAAACCACCATTTTGTTGCGTTTGGTCATTTGTTAATTCGTTTATTAATTTTTTAAAGGAAACACATTCGTCAAAAATTTTGATTTTTTCTTCAGAAGTTTTTATTCGAGTTGGCTTAACTCTTAGATTTCAGTTAACTTTAACTTCTAACTAAATGAACTTGAAAAATACAAAATTTTTAAAACATCAATGACCGAACGCACACATGAAAAGCGATTTTATGTCTACAAAAATTATAAACAAATTTGTTTTTAAAACTGCCTAGGTAGATTTCGATAAATAACAAAAGTGACTTACCTCAGGTTTTGCGGTATCAATATATTCGGTTAAGTCTGTTTCAACCAAACCAATTTGCTCAGATTTTATAATTTTAGATAAGGGTGTTGCACATTTATTCACCGACTTGTCATCGACATCTGGTAAGAGACCTGCTGTTTCTTCAAAACTAGTTTGTGATATTGTCTAGAAAAGAAAGATTTTTAACAAAATTTTTTCAAGTGGAAACTGAAATAGAAGAGAGAAAAACAGAAAAAGGGCGAAGAAAGAGAGAGGGAATTTATTTTTTCTTATATTTTTTATTATGACGCAAAATTTCCAGAAATGCTAAAAAAAGTGAGGAAAAGATTTGGAAAAGTTTCTTCATGAACACTTAGTTTTTGCTTATACTAATCATTGAATCAACAATCGAATCCAGAAGGAGATTTAGGAAATACGTTTACCGAATTCAGAGCAAGGCCAATGTGATGGACATTAAACCAATCTACCAATTTACAAACAGAACCATAACTCAAAGATCAGATATGGTCATAAAAATATAAATTAAAATTAACTGAAAAAACTAAACTCATAAAATCACATATGTTTACTATCCTTAATATAATAGCCGTGAGTCTATCCCTCTATACGGTCGTAACGCTGATGACGTAGTACATTTTTTATTGTTTTTTTTTTCATTTTTTTTAAATAACATTAAAATTATTGTTTCTTTGTTATTGTTTTAATGAAATTTAGAGGGGGGATTTTTTTAAAAGTTATTTATAGTTTTTGTTGTTGTTTTAATTAAAGTCAGACCCAGAGAATTGTTCTATATAGAACAGCGAACATAACAGCATAGAAAAATATAGATTTTTAACAATTTTTAAAAACAATGTAGGTTGCAAACATTTGATATTATTGGGACAAAAAACAGTTTGTGTTATAATATACATTTTAAACATTTCATAATTTAAACCGATTTAATAAAATGATGTTTAAAAAACTCAGTACAAAATTTCGTTGTCATTGTCGATGTAGACGGTTGTGAGAAAGGATCGGGATTCAACGCGAACCCTTTATTTATTTTTTATTGTTTTTGTTTATTTTTTTTATAGAACATAAAAATTATTTCTTTGGGATTTTTTGTATTAAATTTCTAGATATTACGATGTATGTATTCATAGGATGAGAGAATATTTCGTCAACAATTAAGTCAACATTCTAACCAACATCCTAAGTCACGAGTGTAAAGTCATTATTGATTGTTGCCAATCAATGCGAAACTTAATATCTGACGTCAATTCATTGCTATATTTTTGGCTAGGAAATATAGACAACTTCAGAGGAATTTTTAATTTTGAAGGTTTTTTGTGAACAATTAAGCTTAAGTACATATTGGAAATCACTTGAATTTTGCAATTCGAAATAACTTTTTATTTTCTCTAAAATTCTTTTAGAAAATTTTTTTGTGTTTCGTGCCATAATGACTTTGCACTCGTGACTTAGGATGTTGATTACAATGTTGACTTAAGTGGTGACGAAATATTCTCTCATCCTATGAATTCATACATCGTAATATTTAGAAATTTAATACAAAAAATTCCAAAGAAATGCAATTTCCAATATGTAATCATAGATGAAAGATTCAACTTAAGTAAATATGAAAAATGATGATGTTTCAATTTAGAAATTATCTGAACATGAAGATTAAAATATGGTACGTCATCGCCGCTGTGGCTAAGTTGTGTAAGACACACGGGATTTGAATATACGTCTCTGATGAACGTGAGTTTGAATCCTGGCACGAAACACAAAAAAATTTTCTAAAGGAATTTTAGAAAAAATGAAAAGTTATTTCAAATTGCAAAATTCAAGTGATTTCCAATATGTACTTAAGCTTAATTGTTCACAAAAAACCCTTCCAAATAAAAATTATTCCTTTTTATTCATAAAAATTCCATTTACGGCATTTAAATTTTTCGATAATGTAGTCTTTCAGCCATTTCGTTCAACTTTATTATTTATATCATTTCGATATTAATAAGAAAATTAATTATTTATATGACAGATAATTTGTTTTCCATCATTATTTTTGCATAGTTTCATTTTCTTTAAATAAACTAAAGAAAAACAAAAGCTGCTATTTCATTATTTTCTTAATACATACATATTATTATTTCCAGCCATTTGTGATTGATCGTATAAAAGTTTATAGAATGTACACTTCACGATGGTTTTTTTGTAGAATTATAGTTAAGCAGCAGGTGCACACAGAATAGATTAGAAGAGGTTGGATTATGATTAGTAATTGTATCAAAGCCAGATGGTAAGGCAAAGAGTGTATTGGCGTGTGGGGGAAGGGGGGGGGGCACAGCCCGCGGGATACCCCTAGTAAGAAAAATAAAGAAAATAAGTTTACAACAAAAACAAAGAAAATAGGTTTACAACAAAAACAATAAAATTCACATAGCATTAAATTTCATAACAAATTTATTTCTTTTTATATTTTTAAATATAATTTTCTTTTGATGACAAAGCGATTATGGAATATGGAATTTATTGTAAATAAGATATTAGGTAATTAAGTAAATATGATTTTTATATATATTTGAATACATATATAGAGTAGAGATTTTATGTGTAAATCAATGGATCGATATTTTGTATATAAACTCGAATTTTTTGAACAATAAAGTTATAGCATTTTCGATTGAGAACCAGTTCATAACTAGTTCTTTTTTTTCAATACAAAATATTATTTCCTTTCCAAATCATGTTCGATTGAAGCAAAACAAAAAAACTAGTTCTAAGCTAGTTGTGCATTTTTTCCTCTTTTGAAGAACTAGTTTTATTTTCAGTTATTTTTGAGTTTTACTCATACTATGACAAAAAGTATACCCAACAAACGTTAAATCAAATAATTATAACGTATCAGGGCTGGAAACCGGTTTTTGAAAACCAAAACCAAAACCGCAAAACCACACCAAATCAGAAAAACCAAAATCGAAACCATAACCACATACGATCTAATCACACTAAGGACAATTAGTATGGCTACACAATCTAAAACAGAAACGAGGGTTATCACCAAAACTGCAAGCTGAATGGGAAGGACCTTACAACATTCTAACCAAGTTGAATGACGTGGTTTATAGAATTAGAAACGGCCATCGAGGTAAGGCAAAAGTTGTACATCTAGAAAGATTGGCCTTATACAAAGGAGAGCTAGATCTTAAGTGGAGGGTATTGTTAAGGGTACAACAAAATCATATAGAAATACAATGTAGAATTCAATTCAATTCAACATAAATGAAACACCCTAAGCCTAAAGCATCTTCATAACGATGATCGTTGATTGATTATTAACAAAACAAAATACAACAACAATCGAATGAAATGAATATAATTGTTGTTGTAGTAATAGTTAAGGGACAGTAAATAATAATTTTGTTATGGAACGTTCTGGACTAAAGAAGTTAGATTTTTCTAGATTGAACGGAATTTAGTATTTAAGCAGTATTTTAGGCAGAATGGAATTAATTGTAAACAAAACGTTGTACCGTGTATATAAAATCGTGTAAATATAAGTTATTCTTAAATTAGCTTTTGTAAATAAAGTTCAAGTGTTATTGAGTAGAAATATTTTGTGTATTACTTTGGACGCTGTGTACTGGAAATTTTACAATCAACCGTTGGAGTTTCAAAACTGTTGAAAGAATATTTTAGATTGGAATATTGTTTGCTGTATTGTTTTTCTGTTGTTGTGGAACAATCAAGCAGTCAAATACCTAATAAAATCTGGCGTTTGTGCTTAGAATCAGTGATAGAATCCAGGAAGAGATTGGAAATTGCGTTTATCGAATTAAGAGTAAGGCCAATTTGAAGTAGGGTTGAAAAACTTGACCATATTAAAATTTTTTATTTGTATAAATCTTGTTGAGAAAGTTTCAAGAATGTTTTTCACTTTATTTTAACATTTATCTTGTCTACTAATATAAGCACAAAACCTTAAGTAAATTCTTACCTGTAATCTATTTATCCCATGAATTTTTATATGGTTGTTCAAACTTGCTTTTTCTGTAAATTCTCTATTACATTCAGAACATTTGAACAACCTTTCACGTGTATGACGGTTCATATGTTGTTTAAGTCCAACTTTAGTTTTCAACTTAATATCACAAAATTTACAAGAAAACTGAAAAAAGAAATGGAAAAAACTATATGATTTGTTAGAATATTTTTTACGCAGCAACTTTCTACAATTCTATCCTTTCGCCATTGTGTGTGATACTGGTCTAGCTTACCCGAGCTATAGGCCGCGGCTCTTATCTGCTGTTAATAACATAAACCCGTTCTGATTAGTGTTATAATATTTCTTTCGTAGTTCATATTGTTTATTTAGTGATACTGTACTGTCATTGTGTAAACATGGGCCGTAAAGTTTTCTGGAATATACATCAGTAACCTTTTTAAGGTTATTGTGGAGGTTAAGGTTATTTCCTCTTGGGAAGAGCGGTGTGCAGATGTCGGAGTGATTAGAGATGGCAGGCTATACTTTTGTATGTTTTTTCTTGGGTCTTAGGAATTTAAGGAGATCATTAGAGGAATATATAAATACAATATTACAAGTTCACAATATAAAAAAGTCATTCTTAAAATTTTGTAAAAAAAGCTGCCCAGCATACTAAAGCTCATGAATTAAAAATTAGTTGAAATAATTTTCAGCATATCAAAATTTTAGTTTACAATTGGCAAATCCCTTATTTTTTCTAAAATATTATGAATAAAAAAATGTATGTCAATGAACTCGATGTAAAGAAATACGATTTACTTATTTAAGCAAAAATAAAGAAGTCGGACAAGTGCGATATAGATGCTAGATGTTGATATGATCGATTTAAATGATCATAATAATTTATCAGAGCCCCCGTTCAGACGAGACATTCCATACGATCATTTGTTAGAATATTTAGAAGATAATGATAGTGAAGAACCACCTCTGCCGGATCCAAGAATTCCGTCGCCATATTCAAGGAACGGAGAGACATGACACGTGTAACCGATAAACATCGGGAGGGAGTCTTGGCGGCGACAGTGAAAAGTAGAACAAAATTTCCTCGAGTTGAATCTAAAAAAGATCTTAAACCACAATTAACTCAAATCAATGCATTGATAGAATCCGTTAATTGCAAGAAGATTGAAACTGTATGAATAAAAACAAACAAAAATTCCCGATTAAAACTAAAATGCATTTCACACGTATTTTTTTTCTTGAAAATATTTTTTCTCAACTTCACTTTGGATTTTTAGCCGATACATGGAAAATCTCATTTTGCTTCATGAAAAAATTCATAGCTCTCGAACGGTTCATTGCATCCTAATGAATAAATACTCGTTGAAAAGGTTTTTACGTACGTACGTACGACGTATGTCTTATTGTCGTTCAAGTCATTGCAATAGCTCATCTAGTTTGAAAGTTATTATTTTTTTTTTATGAAAAAAGATGTGATTTTCCATACATTTTGTATGAGACTTCACATCTGGCCTCATTCAAAAATTGATAACTTTCGAACCAGATGAGCGATTTGAATAATTTAGTTTTGTTTACTCATCAAGATCTTTCCAACGGTGGTTTGATCAATGTAATACACTCAACCTTTCAGAAGTTATGCCCTAAAACTCAGGAGAGAGGGCAAATTTTAGCATTAAAAAATTTTCAATCAAATTTCCGCGGACTCCAAACGTCTCGGAGATATATGGTCTTTTGGGCACTTTTTCTCTACTCGAGTAGTACAACACGAATTTGCTATACGCTTTCGTAAAAAAAAAATTGACCCGCCCTAATATATATATATATATATATATATATATATATATATATATATATATATATATATATATATATATATATATATATATATATATATATATATATATATATATATATATATATATATATATATATATATATATATATATATATATATATATATATATATATATATATATATA